>JAMKPZ010009794.1:0-13509 GCA_024699675.1 Amphibolis antarctica | reverse complement strand
CACCCCCAGCTAGCCTCTGAGTTCTTTCTCCCTAAAGTGGCCTTCACCTACTGGTCCACCCCCAGCTAGCCTCTGAGTTCTTTCTCCCTAAAGTGGCCTTCACCTACTGGTCCACCCCCAGCTAGCCTCTGAGTTCTTTCTCCCTAAAGTGGCCTTCACCTACTGGTCCACCCCCAGCTAGCCTCTGAGTTCTTTCTCCCTAAAGTGGCCTTCACCTACTGGTCCACCCCCAGCTAGCCTCTGAGTTCTTTCTCCCTAAAGTGGCCTTCACCTACTGGTCCACCCCCAGCTAGCCTCTGAGTTCTTTCTCCCTAAAGTGGCCTTCACCTACTGGTCCACCCCCAGCTAGCCTCTGAGTTCTTTCTCCCTACAGTGGCCTTCACCTACTGGTCCACCCCCAGCTAGCCTCTGAGTTCTTTCTCCCTAAAGTGGCCTTCACCTACTGGTCCACCCCCAGCTAGCCTCTGAGTTCTTTCTCCCTAAAGTGGCCTTCACCTACTGGTCCAACCACGGATCAGCACATTAGGGTAAATAGCATGTATAACTCCTTTTTTCTCCAAAAATGAGGTATGGGTTGTGCCTTGCCTAGTTTTCATGTAAGTCTACCCATAAATCTAAGTGTCTTAAGGAAGCAGCAAGTGCCTTTGGTTTTGTGGATTATAGTGGCCAACCAAACTATAAATATCCTAAGATGTAAAACATGGGAAAAAATCCATTTGGTCCGTCTGAAAATAAAAGGTTAAAAGAGAGTAGGAAAAAATTGATGAAGGGAATAATTAAAAAAGAATTTTCCCTTCAACCTTATTCGAATAATCCTACATTAAAACTGAGGATGAAGTTTGCTTACATATATATAATAATAGACCTCTTTAAATATAATCAATTGATTTTGTTTTCACATTTCTATATGATATCAAAGTAAAAAATGGTCTTCTAGACCACAATTCCCAAACATCTACTTTATCTATAGAGAAAAGACATTTATAGGATCTAAGAAAGTGAGGTGTATTGGAATTGTCCCACATTGAAAAGTAAGGATGAAAAATTCACATATGGATGAAATCTTTCCACTCAAAATCAATTGATTTTGTGTTGTTCACATTTTAAGAAACCCTTAATGTGCCAAGCTGATTGGAACACACATTCATCACAAGAGTTGAGAGATCTGAATAACTGAGCTCCCAAACATCAAAAATACCTGATGGCTAGAATGAACTGCAACAGGACCATCCCAATAATATCTACGAAGCCATAATCCCTTTTCAAAGTTTTCATTGAAGCCTTTTGTTCAAAGTAGGACAACGCAATAAACTTTTCGAAGGAATACTAATCTATGAAGAGCATTGTTTTATTCTCTGTGGTGGAAGGCGTACTAGAACATTATTTTTTATTTCATAAATTATTTCTTTTAAATTTTTCTTAGTTAGCGTTGACAATGAAAGATTTGCAGGTTCATGTTTCTTTGGCTGGGGACAAACACATGAGAATTTCGTGGATCACCAATGATAAGTCTTCTCCCTCAAGTGTTGAGTATGGAAAATCATCTGGAAAATATACATCATCATCTCAAGGGGAAAACACATCCTACAAGTACTTTTTCTACACTTCCGGAAAAATACACCATGTTGTCATTGGACCCTTGGAAGATGATACTGTTTACTTTTATCGATGTGGAGGGCAGGGCCCTGAGTTCGAACTTAAGACACCTCCCTCTCAATTTCCAATTACCTTCACTGTTGCCGGTGATCTTGGTCAAACGGACTGGACATCATCAACATTAGATCACATGGCCAAATGCAAATATGATGTGCATCTTCTTCCAGGAGACCTCTCTTATGCTGATTATCAGCAGCATCTTTGGGATTCATTTGGAGAGCTTGTACAACCACTTGCTAGTACAAGACCATGGATGGTGACTGAAGGAAATCATGAGAAAGAAAGCATACCACTATTTGAAGCTGCCTTCCAATCATACAATGCACGGTGGAAGATGCCTTTTAAAGAAAGTGGATCACCATCCAACCTGTTTTACTCATTCGATATTTCTGGGGTGCATGTTATAATGCTTGGTTCTTACACAGATTATGATGAGTCATCTGACCAGTATAACTGGTTGAAGGTTAGTCTAACTCTCCATAATTTCAAATTTAGATGCCTTGATTTTCTCCATGCATCTTTGACGGTCATTGTCTCATTGGATTTGGTAGAAGTAAAACGATTACAATTATTCTGAAACACTAGCATAAGTGGAGTGTCCTTGCAAAATTAATAATCATATCTGGATTGATAGGCTGATCTAGCTAAGGTGGACAGACAACAAACACCTTGGCTATTGGCGGCATTTCACGTTCCATGGTATAATAGTAATTGGGCTCATCATGGTGAAGGAGATGATATGATGGCTTCACTTGAACCTCTACTTTATGCTGCTGGTGTGGATCTTATGATTGCTGGACATGTTCATGCATACGAACGTTCGGTATATTCACTGATTTTGTACAGCTCTTTCTTAGAAGATTCATTTATTGAAAACGAACTAATTTTTATGTAGTTCTTGAGTTTCAGGAACGTGTAGTAAATGGCAGAAAAGATCCTTGCGGAGCAATCCACATTACCATTGGTGATGGTGGCAATAGAGAAGGTTTAGCACAAAGGTAAGCTTATGTCATCTTGCATGACAAACCCACTTATTGCTCAGTATTCATTGAACTTAGGCATGATATCTATATTTTCTCTTTTGAAATTCGAAACCCAAGCATGAGTCTATTCTCTGTGTGACTGAGCTGCTCAACAGATTTAAAAACCCAAAGCCTAATTGGTCTGTCTTCCGGGAGGCAAGTTTTGGTCACGGAGAGCTTACTATCATGAATTCAACTCATGCATTTTGGAGCTGGCATAGGAATGATGATGAGGAGGTAGTCCGGTCTGATCAGGTATGGATCAACTCACTTGTCAGTTCAGGATGCATTCCTCACAAGCAACAGCATGATATCAAGATGATCGTTGTGTCTCCTTAATTAGCTGAATTTGAATCTGGCACAGTCCAAGATGAAGGAATTCAATACAACTTTGTGAATAATTGTGTACATGCTGTGGCAGCTGAACTTACCCTAAGGTTATTATTTACATGTTATTTCAATATTTTATCAGAATATGAATGTATATTCATAGGACTGATCCATTACTATTTCAGAACATTTGAGCCAATCTCAACCACACATTACGGAATGAATGGTTGAGATTTTGTTCTATAATAGTAAGTTAGAACTTTTATATATACATCCTTATAGTTTAACTGTTAATATTCAACTTAAAATCCATTAGCAGTGAGTGAATAAAATCTGGTACTTCTATATCTAGTTGAAGTAAGATTATCCGATATTTACCTTAAAATTTAATTCAAAATTAATTGACAACAAGTAAATAATTTATCACGTTATAAAGTTCAAAACCTTTACATCTTAGGTATGATTTATTTAAGCATTTTTCACTGTACACAATACAATAATCACTGTATATTATTACAGTGTATAATATATTTATTAAATAACTTTAAAATTCCACGGTAAAAATTATTATCATTATAAATCGTGTATTTCCTTAAAAAGCGTGCATCTCATCTCACTTAATCTTTCCTTTATAACAAACGTGATTAATTCATGTGGAATTATTTAACATAAATTGATATAAAAATGCATGTAAAAACATTTTTAAAAGCTAAGAAAAATAAGTTAAAGTTACTATTCATGGAGCATTTTTGTGAAAAATCGAAAGGTTTCTTTAAAAAGAACATTAAGTGGTTATAGTCCTCGACAAGGAGAAATACACGATTATTTTCTTATCACTTAAGGTAGCAATCGATTTACGTTTGTTTGCAGTTTTAATTTGAATTCTTGTATTGTAGTTTAAGTTAGTTATAGTTAAAGTTAAAATTATATTTGTTTAAACTTTTTATAAGTTAACTTTTATATTGTTAACCACTTGTATTATGTCATATAATGTTCAATTTTGTTTTTTATTTGCATTGGGAAGCATTAGAGCTTGCATGGATTGCTGACTTCTATGTATTGATAAAGACATGCAACTGTTAAGAAATTTATTTTCTCTCTCCTTTCCCTAAGGTTTTGAATTATATTAGAGATTTTTCCAACTACTCGTGGAATGGTATTCTTTACAATGTATATTATAGTTTGTTTGCATACATAATTGATTTAATTAGAGTCGTGAATGTTTGTCTATTTGTCAAAATTGAGATGTAGTTATTAAGTCAACAATAAGATTATCATGAAATGATTTTATTATTTAGCATTATAAAGCATGTAATGCTTTTATCATTTTTAAAATATCAATATTTTATTTGTATTTTTGTTTATTAAACTCTCACTTTACAGATAAAAAGTGAAAACATTTTTAAGTCAGATTTTTAAAATTGATATTTATCTGCAGGTGCATAGTCCCAGAGTAATCTCTAACTTTATGATGTTATGGAAAAGAATCTAAAGCCTAGTGTAATGTTAGCAACTTTTTGTAAATTCTAACTTATATTGGTAGCAAAATTCTACTCAATTGTGCCACCAACTATTAGATAAGGTATTAAAGAAAAATGATTCCAGAATTATTTAAATTCAATTTATACGAAAAATATGTGCATAGACCTCTCAAAGCCGCCAACACCAATGAAACAACGTGAACAAATTGTCATACAATCTCTTTCCAATAAAATGGATTATACCCCTCAATCAAGAACAAAAATCAGCGCATGAAAGCTCAACTAATCACAAACCCAACAAAACTAAACAAATTTATTTTCAAACGTAACAGCATCTTGATCGAAAACTATACAAGAACTGCGACAAAATGGTTTATGGAGCTTCAATGACCTGTATTGGCGATCGGCTGTGTTCCATGGCTGACCAATTTTTTTATATACAATCTGGTCTTTCTAATAAATAAAATGATCAGACTAGTCTACGTTTTTAGTGTAGCACTTTCGTGAATAAAAATTAATAATTACAGAAGATTACAAAGGCGGGGCCGGGAGCACAAGTGCCTCCTCTTTAACTTCACCAAAGCCGCTATTCCAGCTGTCAAACCAGCCCATAGAACAGAAGAAACAACGTTTTGGGCATTCTTTGCAGTTGCTGGAGAAAAAACGTGAAGCAGTTAACACCTTAATGACTTTCAGATGTGAAAGAAATCCAGCAACAAGACGATGTTTGGCAAGATCTAACGAATGGAATGACCTTGATTCATTGTGAACGTAGTCAACGTAAGACCTCCAACTATTACAGCAGATGCGATTGGAAGATACTGAGTTCAAGATGTAAAAATATGAACCAATACAACAGTGAATCCATTAAAAAAATGGCGAGCCTAAGGAAATTACACTACTCACGGATAATGAATCAAACCCATTACGCAGAAAAGGGGATGAAGCACATCTGCTGACATTGTAGCGTCCGCTAGCAAGATCTACTGCATCCTACAGCAGGAACCCAAGTAGATATTAATGTCAGAAAGAAGATACATTGAAAAGGCAATCTTAAAAACATAAGGCATAAGAGCATTGGATGAAAAAATACTTGTCGGACCCCATCCTGAAAATTATTCATATAGTATCTTGAAGCTGCACTCACTCCATCCTTGATAAATCCCGACAGAGTTTGCCTGCCAAACCTATGGAATTGAAGACAGATTGTGGGTGAGAATTGGAAATTCTTACCTAGAAGTAATGAACTGAGTTTTAGAAAATGCCTGACAAGATCCCCTTTCAAGGCATGTGTACCAGAATACTCCAAGCTTATGTCATTGCCATGGTCAACCCATACTGTTACGTGAAAAAATGTCATGAGATAAATTTGGTAGAAAATCAACTTGAGTAACAACTAAAAAAAATCATCAAGGCATTACATATTTTGAAATTTTCGTTTACTACAGGATACAGTGATATAGAATCATTTGCAGAAAATACTCCAATCCTTCTTAACTGCATGTCCAAGGATTTTCTGCCCAAGTAACACTAGTAAAACAATAAAAAGTACAAGTCAGCTCTCAGAGAGTCTGAAGGCGTTTGGCTGTGTAAAATGGCATATAGAAGATATACAATGTATAAAAAGGATGCCTCAAATCAATCCCATCTTCCTCCTTTGATTGCCTTGTGATTAGTTTAGGTATAATCTGCAGCATGGTATCCAAAATATATTTTCCTCTGTTTGGTATGAAAAATACAGAAGACTCAACAGGGGTGGGTGGAGTTGGGGCAGAATTGTTTACAATGGTCATCAGACGACCACGAAAAATTTCCACACTACAATCATGGTGTGCCCCTAACATGGTCAGATTTCCCTCATCCCACACTTCCACCTTGCTGTTTTCCCTACTTGTTGCTTTCTCTCTTCCTTGCCGATGTCCCTACAATCGATGCTTGCCCACTCCACAGTCTCCCAGTGCTATTACCCTAACATCCATTGCAGCAAATTGTATCACTAAATATTTTGTTAGTAGCCTTACAATTAGGGCTGCACATGATTTGATTCGATCGAACTGAACTGAACTATATTTTATTGATTTGGTTTGGTCCCAATGCAAATAAATGATGGTTTGATTCATTGCCATTTTTCCAAACCAAAAAGATAGGTTGGATTTGTGATTTGAGGTCCAAATCTGATCAAACTGTAACAAAGATTATATATATACATTATACGTATGTATTATCATTCATCATTTGTTATATTCTGTCAATTGATAACAAAAATTTATATGATGATTAAATTACTTGCCTCATTTCTGCAACAAATAAGCACATCAAACAACGAATATTAATACAATTTTGAACTCATATGTAAATAATATTGCTTCTGATATTTTATTCCAATAATAACCTTGCAGAATTATGAGAATTACTATCATGTCCTTCAAAAATTTTATATGGTGATTAAGTGATTTGCCTCAATCTTAAATCAAATGAAGACATCAAAAGGAGAAATATTAATCCAATTTTAAACTCCTATATAGAGACTATTTAATGTAAACTTTGTTAAGACAAAATAGAAACAGAAAAGTTTATAATAAAATCATAAGTATTGAAACAAAAACAATAAAAACTACAAAAAATGAATTCTTCTTGGATAAGAAACTACATAACGAAAATACATCAAAAGTGAAAATCATGTATGATATATCTATCCATACTTCTAATAAAAGTAAGAATAAGGTTCCATCTTATTATTTCCAAAATACTCTCATAATATTGCAAGAGTTATTATCGTATCATTAAAAATCCATATGGTGTTTAAGTGACTTGACTAAATCCTAGATTTAAACTCATATTAGAGAATAACGTCATGTGAATTAAAATTTGATAAATAAAATGAAAAGGAGAAAACTGTAATAAAATTATAAAAATCAAAATTAAAAAAATAATTACAAATAGAATCAATTGTTCTTGAATAAGAAAAGGGATGAATAACCCCACCTAAAGTAAATATCAAATGGGAAGTATTACAATTCATTTTCAAAAATATTATACTAAAACATTTTTATCGGCAAATGGAAGGACTGAAAGTACATAACAAGTGCTTATCACTTCTTCGATTGTATCACTATCTTATTGGGTTCCACACTTCCACAACCTATTTGTTCAATGTCCAAAAGCCAGAGAGTCATAATTTCCTTGAATATATATTTTAGAATTTAACAAAGCAAATCAAAGTGAATGTGCACGTGCATTAACATGTGCATGTAACCAACAATACATAAAAGAGAAATGAAAACCAGAAAAAAAGGTAATAATGAAAGAGAATTCCCAGAAACCTGTGTCACATTTGTCCGGTCAAGGCAATCAATGCAGTTGATTCTCATTATTCCTTTCTGCTCCAACAATGGTTTCCCTTCCAGATTTTGCATAAAATAACTGTACAGCTGGCATATGCATCAGTGACAGAAGTATCTCTTCTAGCATAAATAGAAAAAAACTTCATACAAATAGCTTTGGACTTTCTTGTTTGTGAAGATTACCCTTGCTTCTCAATATCATTGCAAATATTGTCATAGAGGGGCTGCAAGCCATCAACATTTGCAGTACAATGGTGATGATGGAAATCAAAAGAAACGTATCTGCAAAACAGACACAGCAAGGCAATAGACACATATTGCAAGGCATCAAAATTTGCACATGAAATCAAAGATCGATGCATGTTGGCGAAATTTCACCACTATGTATCATTTTTTCAATTTATCAACACAACATCAAAATCAATGTCTGAAAGTTCTACTTAAACATGTCATTTTCCTTTCCCATATTTCCATCAATACGTTGATGTTTTGATGACACATGTTTTTTAATTTCAGCAAGGTCCAACACAAAAGTGAAATTGAATTCCTTGCATTTGCATTACCATGGTAATGTTGGAAATCAAAAGAAACATATCTGCAAAATGGGTACAGGACATATCAGTAGCTGCAAAATGAAACGTGTTTGCTGCAGCTAATTTACTGTGAAAGGAATGTTACATTTTGCTAATTATAGTAGATGACCAACTTAATCTGTTAGGAAACCTGTTGGCTTAATTTGCAGCTCACATTTTTAACAATTCCATTTTCTTAGCATATCAACTAAAATTTTAAGCAACTCTAATCACATAAAGCTTTTACACTATTAACCTTTTTATAGTTGTTAAATCAGTGTTTCTAGACTTCAATAACTCCAAAAAAAATCAATAAATAAACACAAGAATGAAAATGAACACACCATATTGTAAGGATGTCAACTATCAATTTGTTACATATATTCATTTCATAAAGAATTCAATTATAGGAATCACCTCACATGTGAAAGTCTCTCCGTTTCAGAAGCATATTTTTCACTTAGCTGACCCTCATCACCATGCTGCAGTATAAAGTCATTTTACATTTCAAACCTCAAAAAAATAGGATGCATTAAAATGGATTGTAACAAAAGATACATGACAAAGAATGATGTATTCCTTCACCAATAAAAATTTAAGTTCGAACATTTCCAGGAAATGAAATCATGACGATGAATAAATGATAAAAAGGACAATAATTAGATTTACAGATGAAAGCAACTGGGGAAAAATAAAGGTGAAATCATTTCAGAACCAGTACAAGCATAAACCAAATGCCGCTTTGGTTGCTTTACTTGTTGACAGAAACACTAGTAATGCAGGAACATATTTCGAATTAATTATTTGATGTTGCCCACTGAAATATTATTTTAAGTATGGAGAACTAAATATAGAGAGTGACACCTAAGTGAGGACACTGCAAAACATTTGTTATGCTTTGCAAACCACTAACTCTTCCATTTCCTCCACTCCCTCTCCCACTCATTGAATGTACCTCCCTGTGAGCTAAATTCATCACCCAAAAATAAACTCCCGTTTCATTCCCTCCATCCCATCCATTTCATTTTTGCTCTCTCACTCTCTCCCTATGTTCTGGTGGAGAGAAGAAAAGCCTTGCTTTGTGTTTTGTCTGGAATTGGTAATGGGTTCCTTTTTTCATGAACTCGGTGGTGATTCACAACAATCTTTGATATTGGGTTTCTTTTATGAAGTACACAAGTCCACTTGTCATAGAGAGACAAACGGGTGGAATGGAATCCTCAGCCTTGCACTCCTTGCTATTTCTGAATCCTTTCATGGTGATGACAAGTCACATTTCATCTCCTCATTCTTAAAAGTAACCTTTTGATTCTTTCTTCTATTTTTCATGTTGGGATGGGAAACAGGTCATTTCTTAGCTTGAGATAGTGTGGATTGAATTTAGTTAGTATTTTAATTTGAAATTCTCAAGCCTATCCATGATACCACAGACAAAGCTCTTCATTGCCAAAAAAAAGATTGTAAATTGAAAAAGAGTTATATCCTATAAACTACAACCATTGAAGTCTTGATCTCACCATGCAGGATCAACGAGATGAATTCTCTCAATTTTAGTTATACACTTAAAAACTATGATATAATTTCTTGAGAAGAACAAATATTTGACATATTAAGGCGGAAGCAGGGAAACTAATAAAAAGCACCACCGCATTCAAAACATAACATTGTCAAATTCTTTGCAGAATTTGAAACGAAGTCAATACTTCCTTTAAGCATGCAAAGATCACAAATTTTGTGGATGAATAGTATAATAAAAATACTAAAAATTTAAAGCAGACTTCTCATGTTCCTATTTGGTATGCATATATCATAATTATAAAAAATGAGCAAATAATCATACGTTGTCAGTCAGGTCAACCACAACTATCTCTCCATATCTCATTTTAAGATCATGAAAATGCCGTTCAACAACTTTTGGCTGCAAGACACATTAGTAATAACCCATGGAAATCAGCCAGCAGCAAAGCAAACCAGAACATTTTAACCAAATTAAAAAAAGAAAGCTTGCATACCATTTCTTCATGGCTTAAGATATTGAGCCGTGGCCTATAGCTAAGGTCTGGAATTTGGTCCCAAAGAAGTGGAATAGAACCACGTATCTATCAGTCAAGTAAAACAAGACAGTGAACAATTTTATTATAGATCCAGCCAATACAAAAATCTTCGACAATTTCAGTTGTAGATCCAAGATGTCCAAAAATATAATGAAAGAAAAAAGGATTTTATCATTAACATCTTGAGAATTTATCATTAAAAGTACCTGCAGAAACGAGGATCTGAAGCCAATGCATTCAACCAATTGTTCTGTCTCGACAAAATTAGCAACATCCCCTTCAAGATTAGCTCCTCTTCTCCACATTCGTGTCCCTAAATTTCCCAGAAGCATTGCATTTCAATGAAAGTTGCAATAACATCACAGTAATGTAAAACAAGACAAAGCAACTTCAAGAAATTAAATATTAATTTTGATACACAACAGTCATCTCAAAACCATACCTAGTCTGCGAGTGCAGCGTCTTGATATTAATGTTATCCAAACCGGCGAGTCTTTCACTATAACCTGTACACTTTGGATGCCTAGGCTTCTGTTAAGAAGAAAAGTTCCAATTTTGTATAAAAAAGGCATGGGAACAGTACTTGTCTTTTCTCCAGAAGACATTTGCCAACACAAGCTTTGAAAAAGGAACAAAATATGCATTGAAAAATTACATTAGGATACTTCCCTGTATCACAGGAATTATGAATTGGTCAAGCTGCAACAAGCAATAGACAAAGCTTATTTTCAATATAAACTTTGGCAAGAAACAAACTATGGAACCGTACAAGTGAAAAACAAAACAACCCTGACCTTGCACTCAATGAGTTCTTCCAGCATACTTCGATTCCAAACAAACCGGGGGTCAGCCTGAAATGAGAAAGGTCTTAGAAACAAAGGCATTCAAGTAAAAGACTTGAGCATATGGATCTTGTCTCATAAAAATTCACTTGGCAAGCTGTACACAACTAGTTCCATGCTCTTATAAAGGAAGAGAGAGGTGCTATATTGGCATTAGAATGCCAGTTAAAAAATTTATTGGATCCTATGAATGTGAGATGGACATACAAGAGTGGCTCCTATTTTTATGCACAGAAAATTGGGATTAATGATAGATAAATAGGTGGGTTAGACAGGGAATTAATATTAAATGACAAATAGCATTGAATGACATATAATGTGCTAATATTGTATATTGTATGTTGAGGTGTGTATTTCTCATTAAGAACAAGTTAAGGACTCATAGAGCATATTCATATGTCACACACACGTATTTGAGTAACTTGTATCACTATATGGCAAAAATATACAAAATTCACATCTCTGGTAAAACAAAGGAACAATATAGTCTCCATCGTAAGGGACTATAAGAGACTACTAGCTTAAAAGTCCATAATATAAAAACACCTGTTTCCAAAGCGGCTTGGTTGATCTCCTTTTAGCAAGGTTCCATGACCTTTGAAAGCTGGTAAACAGAAAAGGAAGGTCAGCTTACTTATGCTTGGCATGGTGCGGTGTATGCCAAAAGACATCAAGTAGAATAATTCATCAAACTTAGGCTTGGTATGATGTATCTGCCAAAAATATAAAGGATTTTAAAAAAAAATAAATCAAGTTAGAGTATTCCTGTCACCTAGGCACACATGTTACAAAATGGAACTACTCACTTCAGTGTAAGATCATCTTGGTATGAATAGTACAACCCTGGGGTTGTTTCAATCATTTTCAAAAGAGTCCTGAAGTAAGCTTCATCTGATTTCTGCCAAATCCATCAGACCAAATTTCGGATAATTAGGCAACAATGGTCAACCCTTTTTTCTAACACATAAAATAGAGTAACATCCATCTTAACATAGAAATTGAACACGGCATACCACTTGATAGCATGAATTCGACAACGCATCATCACATGACAGGAATTTCATGGATTTCACAAGGAAAATGGGAGCACCAAGGCGAGTGCAGACCTCCTTTCTTGAAGTTATTACAAGAACATATGTTCCTAAGCAAGAAAAAATACAATGTCATTCCAAAATAGATTTAACGTGGTTAACAAAAAAAACAAAACAAGGATATAAAATTCCCAAGAAAATTATTTCACGGGATAGTTCGAAATTGTCAGCTTGCAAAATGTGATAAGCCTAAAACATAAGCAGCAATAATAAAATAAGCTCTACTTGTGTGTGATTTGGACATTTTTTTCCAACTTAATGTTGTAGAGACTAATGCTACTGGCATTAGATTTTCCTCCTTGATGTTGAAAACAAACATAAGAAAACATGCAAAAGATTTCATCATCATTTGGTTGGTCTTCAATGGTTTTTTTCTTGAAGATTTTGAATGGTGGATCTCATTTAGTAATCGGTACTTTTTTTGAGTGGCATTAAGTAATCAAACATCAATTCAACTCAGGGAATGAAAAAAGGTTTACCAAAATGATGCAAGGTTGATCTTTGATGGCATTATTAATCATTGACCTGTAGTCAAACTCTGTTACTATTGGTTAGAGGTAATTCATTTAATTGGTTTTAGTGGCACACCCTAGGCACATTCCTTTCATGCAAGGTTGATCTTTGATGACATTATTAGCCATTGACCTGTAATCAAACTCTGTTACAATTGGTTAGACGTAATTTGTTTGATTGGTTTTAGTGGCACACCCTATGCACATTTCTTTCATGCAAGGTTGACCTTTGATGGCATTATTAGCCATTGACCTGTAGTCAAACTCTGTTACCATTGGTTAGAAGTAATCATTTGATTTGTTTGAGTGGCACACCCAAGGCACATGCCTTTCATGTATAGAAATAAGTTGACTGAATAAGATAGCTAAGTGAAGATTTGAAACGGGCACTCTCAGTGCCAACCTGAATCCTTTGTTTTTGTTCCTTTCTCTTCTCAATCTTCCTTGTGTGCATGAGATCAAATAAATTACAGAAAACTGATGGCACCAGTGACGAGCAGGAGCAGCCAAGCTCACAAGGTGATGGCTGAGATCACATAACAGAAACAGGGAACCCAAATAAAGGAAAATGATAACAGAAAATAAAATTACAAAATACTATTCCA
>JAMKPZ010009792.1:0-10016 GCA_024699675.1 Amphibolis antarctica | reverse complement strand
TTAGGTTTGAATTCATGATTTTCTTCCTTCGAAGCTCTTTATAGGGTGAAGGAAGACGAGCTATGTTTTTGAAAGTACTAACGCGTCTACTAAGTACATAAATAAGGTCATAGGAGCATACCTTCTATTCATGAGTTACCATTTCATCAAATTTGTAATGGATATAAAGATCATATTTTGAACGGTTGAAGTGCATAGATAGTTTATATCCTAACATAGTATGATGGTAATCTTGATACTTTTGTGGAAATAAACATGTGTCAAATTTTCTAAATGTCGGAACTGCATACACTCTGTATATAGAAATATCAATTTTTTGTCCAATTGTGGTGAACTTCTGTGGTATTTTGAAATATTGATGGAAACCCAATATTTATTTTATCTTGATTGGTCTGTTGACTGGTTTGCTCGAGCATTTCCTCTTTTCTTTTTTCTATGTTCTTTGCTGTCCTATTATTGTCAACCTTGTTGTTATTGGGTTTTTCCCTTTTCTCATTCTGTTTTAAGTACAATTGCAAGATATTAGAAATTTCTCTTATACAATCACAAGTGCAAACCAAATCTGCTGCTTAGATTCATTGCTGGCTTGCTACTTGATAATTCTTTGTTTCTGATTCCTTCTAGTGGGTCAATACCTCTCATGTCTTCAACCTTTAAATTCTTCTGAATTCTCTGCTCCCAAGTTATTTCTCAAGATACCCTGTTATGAACACTGATTTGGATTGGCTGATTGGACCAATCAGACTGTCAAATGGATGCTTAACCAGTCCTATAATTGACACTTGAGTTAAAGAAAAGAGGGTAATTTAGTTATTTCACATGTAACTTAAAGTGATAACTTGAGTTACGTTTGGTATCTTAATGCAAATGATATTCAAGCAAACATTAGGTTTTAAGTGTGAATATTGATAAATGTGTTGTACAATGACGTACGTTACAAAATGATATTTTACATGTCATGCTAGCAAAAATCTGTTAATCTGTTGCTCATTATGATACCATTTGACTGAACCAGTTGGATCAGTGTTTGTACCAGACAATGATAGGAAAATGATTAGCTAATTTTCATTTTCTTGCAAATATTATCCATGATACTTGTTCATTTTCATTCATTTTTATGTAGATCTAAGTTAAATCCAGCCTACAACCACTCATTTTTCTCTAAACATTATTGAGTCTATCATAATAACATTTGCATCTTTTGTTTTTACATTTGATATTACGCCTTATGCTTTGCTCCTAGAAAATTTGTCAACATTCTTCAAAATCATTCTAATTTTAATATATGCTATTAAATCAATATAATTTAACTAAATTTCATTTTAGCTAATATTTATCTTTTTTAACTTTTATAATTTCAATTTTCTCACGAAATTTCTTTTATTTTATATCTTTTTAGTTTTTTAGGTATTGTTGATACTTTGGAATAATTGTTTAAGTCCATGTATATATCAATGTGACAAATTCCTAGAAAGCTTAGGCAATCTTAACGGTAGATTTCTTGTTGCTTTAGCTTATCATAGATTTGTTCTAACTATTCCAAATATTTTATTGCGGTCTTCCTTAAACCTGCATGCTTTGATTGACATTTCAACTGATAACTGATAGATTTTGTATTTTGTTTGGACTAAGGATCCACTTGGAATTGCGTTTCTACTACAACTTTTTTCAGAAAAATATATTTTTTCAAAATGTGTTTTCAAACATATCTAGTTGTTGCAAGTTTTTTGTAAACACAAATTTTTCATTTCAGTTTAAATTTAATGTTTTTCAAAAAGTTGATGGAAGTCAACTTATGGAAAAGCTGTGGAAACATTGTCTTTCATTTTCAAGTCTGTTATTATAAATTTTTCAGTCCATTTTTACTGCAGGCATCACTGGCTAAGTTAGTTGGTGGTGACTTAAGTTATGCCGAGTATTGGTCATTGGATTGAATCCAATGGTTACGGTTATTTTATGAAGGATAGATAATAACAAAAGTACGTCATCTTTTATGGTGTCTAGTGCATACATCGATAAGAAACCTCCACCTCCTCCAAGTCAACACAAGTACTTATGGCAACATGCCTTTTTTGAGGGTAGAACCATAGATTAGGTAATAACAGTGTGCAGCACTAAGGACACCTTACGAGTGTCATACAACACTGTGACTCAGGAACATAAAACTACAAACAAAATGGAAGCAAAGATCCAATTCTACAGAAAGAAAGTACACCAGCAATGTGCCTTGTTCAATGGCCATGGCACTCCTAGTTTTATCCATTTTCAAAACTATGCACAGATGGGTTAATATTGAGGATTTTTTACCTCAAAAATATATGGGGTTGCTATAACGCTTGAACTAGATCAACTTGATTAGTTTTCAATGAAAATTATGAGTTGATATTTGTATGCAAAACAGAAGGTTCTATTTGTGTAGTGGCTTGCCTCTATTTTTCCCTTCATTCGGTTTTGTCCCCAAAACCTTTGTTTCTGTTTTATTTTGTGTTGTTTGGCTCACCTACAGCCTATCCTTTTCTCGATTTTAATATATTATCTGTTTCTACTAAAAAATGAAAAGTAAATTTTTTTTATTCCCAACTCCTGCATGAATTACATGATCAAAATCTAGTTTGCATTGACTATTTAAATCTGGTTTGTCTCCTTGTTTGGTATACCTGAAGAAGCAAGAAAAAACAAATAAAAGTGTGATAATGTAGTTAAAAAATTTCGAAAAAACACAAATGTAGACATTACAGAGAACCTTGAGCATATGGTTTGTACCCAGTCAATATATTAAAAAACAAATCACATTCTTCCTTTTTTGCAACACATTTTGCGTACAAATGTGAACCTTTGTTTTTTTCCTTTTCAATGTGATTTCCATGAATTGAGACTCTTCTGTAGGCACAAACAAACTTGCAAGATTAAGCATAGGTGACCACAGGTCCAAAGAGACATAAGGGCAAGTAGAAACTGATGTTTTGGAGTGCAGATGCGGAAAAGGCAACTTAAGGTGGAAGATGTACACCACTACGTTAATCTTTAGTTGTAACATGCAAGTGGTAGGATTTGGTCACTAGTGAAAATCATTGGTGGCACTAGAAGTGGCATTTTTCTGGTTTTTGCATTTACACACAAATACCAAAAACTGCAAATGGTACTGCTTTTCAAAAAGCTTATTTTTTAAAAAAAGTTGTAAGCTGAACCATAGTTTCAAATGCAACCTAAATCAATGTTCAAAACCATTGTGTTACACTTTGCATTTCAAGACTTAGCCATCAAGTTTTTACATATATAAAGCAGAAGCATAGAAGTGTGCTCTATAAATCTAAAACCAAATAAATGGAAACAGATCTGAAATTGATCTCTGGGTTTCATCAACATTTTGATCTTAACATAGTGTATTGCCTGGAAAGAAAGCCAGGCTTTTTTACTTGTATAAACTGAAGGAAATATGCATTGCCGATGAATTTTAGTGGCACTGCCTCTACGTGAATCTTTCATGACTGATGGTTGATGCAAATTGAAAGGTATTCTGGCTACTGATATTTACCAATGTGTTTGCTTCTTTTCTTCCCGTCAAATGGAATACATGTAGCATGTGCATTATGTTTCAATATTATTTTTTGAGTAAGACATTGATCTTACCTTTAATTTTGAGTGTTTACAAGTCAGTTCTCCTTTTATATCTGTTCTTGATAATTTGTTTACTGCAGTGATTGGGAATCCTGATGGCATATGGATACATGCAATATTTGTTTCGAAACTGGCTGGTGAGACATTAAAGAATTTTGCTCAAGATAAAGAAGGCGAATGTTGTATAGGCCCTTCAACAGAGGAAACTGCTGGGACTGTATTGGTGATATCTTTTGCTTCTCTTGTCATTGTAATGTCTGTAATTGCAACATTCTTCTTCGCACGAAACTGTCGAAGGCTTCACAATGCCACTCAGAACCATCCTCAGACTATGAACAGAGAAAATGTTGACATTCTACCTTGTCTAACATATATGAAAGGTAATCCAAACAACAGATGCATGTCAGAAATCTGTGTTATCTGCCTTGAAGACTACAACGATGGAGAGACTCTCAGAGTTCTTCCTTGCCAGCATGGTAAGTCAATTAACCATATTTAGATATTTTGTTCAGATTTTTTTAATTCAAAACATCTTTAATTGCAGAAGTGGTCCGCTTTTTATACAAGCTATGTTTGCCTTCAAATAAAAGTTTTGTAATTGCTATTCTCAAAATAAGAATAACTGAGAGCTTGAAATTCATAACTTGTAGGCAAGCATGTCAACTAATAAATATTTTAGAAGTATATTTTGGTAGACTCTGCATTGTTGAGTTATACTTTTAGATCGGAAAGTTCCACATTATGCCATAAACTGGTGCATCAGGATTCTCGAGTAATCTATTAGACAGGATGTTTATACCAGAATCCAATTCTGATGAGAATATCTTCTGGGTAATATCGATAAGAACAGTATATTTGGACTGATATAATTGGAATTCTTATTTTACCTTATTCGAATTCTGAAATGGAACAGTATATTTTCTGCATAATTTCATATTATGGATAATATATCTATAAGCTGTTTTACAGAACATCTAAAGCCAAACATTTTTTTTTTTAAAAAAAAGCCAAACATTTTGTCACTTGTCATTAGAATTCTTGTTTTAACTTATTTAAATGCTGGTGTGAATATCGTGTACAGAATTTCACTCCGTCTGCATCGACTCATGGTTGACAAAGTGGGGGACATTGTGTCCGGTTTGTAAGTTCGATGTGAGCTCTGGAAAATAACATTCATATCCTTTTTTTACAGTCCCCTCGGTCCATTTTGTGTTATATGTGAGTTATCTGCTTCTTTTCATACATAACTTTTTTAAATCATATTTCCTTCATTTTTCTTCTCTTCGAGTGTGAATCATCGCATTCGAAGCAAGAAGAGTTACATGGTTCTGTTGTATATAATTTTTAACCACATTTAGCTTTGTATATTAACCAAATGATCCTAAGGGATCGTTAAGGATCAATTTTTTCCCATGTCATACGAATGACCAAAAGCAGAATATTTCTCTGATCTATTCAGTACAAGATTCTTTTCAGTTCGACAGATCGATAGCCTGCAGTGTTGCAACTATGTAAGTGTACGATTGTATCATACAACATTTAATTTGGAGATTTGGAAACAGCAAATAAGGTGATAAGTAGATACCCAGCCTCAGCCGATAAACATGTAATAGTCTGCTTTATTTGTTTTGCATTCAAGAACCAACGTGTATTGACGGAGACTCGCAAATGTTGTGAATCAACATAAAAATTGCACTTGTTGGACATCTTGATAAAGCATATATTCTTTAAGCTACAGGAAGATACCGTTGCCAGGAGAAATATTTGGTCGACAAGTTGATTAATTGCAAGCACCACATGGTCCACATGGATAGAACAATTCTTTGTTTAAGTTTTTTATAATTTACTGCTCTATTCTTATAGAACAGAAAAAGAGTTCTGAAATCCATGATTTAGGACTGAATTGTCGTGATGGGAAACGCGATTTTCCACTCGTGAAATTGAGCCATGAAAAATTAAGTTTTACGTCGAACATGCTTAAACTGCAATGCTAATTCCTAGGTTAAAAAGTTACCGGTAGTTCTGATTTATCTCTCTAGGTTTTTCCCTACAGACAGAAGCACAAACAACTCACAAAGCAATTGGCCATTCCACTTAATGAATCCTTTTTTTTTGATAACATTAGTATTTTACTTAAAATTAAACTCAAGGCCTCTTCCTTGACTAAGATGTGAAGATCAATTACAATGTTTAACAGATCATTTATTAACCTCACTCACTTACTTTAATCGTGAGAAAAAATAATTTTCGATTTTGATAATAAGAGTAAATTAAAAAATATGAATATCCGTGAAAATAAAAATACTTATAAAAATTTAAAATAAAAGAAAGTAAACGATACGTAGTCAATCTTATTTAATTCATCTAAAATGAAGTAAAAACACGTGCAAAGCTCGAACAATCCGACAATTTTAGAAGCATTCATCACATCTTTAACATATCAGTTTTAAATCCGAGTACAACTCTGCTATTGAAGAATAGTCTCCGTGTTTAACTCCAAAGAATGACACATGCAACCCAAAGGAACTTAAGGCAAGCAACATCAAAAGGACAGCACGGTCCTCGCGCCAAAAAGAAATATAATCTTATCGCAACAAACAATACTCCCGTTCACAGACAGGTTCCCTAACATTGAGAACTAAAGACTACCGTTCTGGTGCAACAATTTAAAATTTTAGAATATCGTTAGCTAAAGAATATAGCTGAATCCATAGCTGCCGCTGCTTCTTGACTTCCAAACAAAAACGCTACATGAGTACTGAGGCAGAGCAGCATTCTTTTTGCCCTTGGTTTTGGTTTTCTTCACCATCATTTTACCGACGATTGATGTAGCGATCTGATGAATTCATTACGACGCTACTAGATCTGGTGTCTCAGCTTCAAAAGATAACAAAGCAGTGTGTACCTTGCTCACCCAACTATCTAATCGATCACGCAATGATTTGATCTGTGGTATTCCCAAAACTCTAGGTTGCACCCATGAAATGTAAACAGTTCCCTCCACTTGATCGATTATGCCTTCAATAAGGTGAACCTGCACGAATTTCCATATTAGTTGTCAATCATTCAGCTTTGTGAAGTTTATATAAAAAAGTGAGTTTCCCTGTGCCGGTCAGCAAATGAAAACTTCGAACGAATTATTAGCTCATTCAGATGAACCAGTGAAAAAACCCGAATTAGTTCCATATATGCCTTAGAAAAGCAATAGGATTATTTAACTAGATATTTTATTGGAACAAAATTTAGCAGGGGGAGATCAAGTGTCTGTATTTAGAAATTAATGCTGTCTTTTGTAATGACTGCTTGATTACATTTTCATGACTTTAATGATTTCAACTCCCTGCCTATGGAGGTTAACCCCTGCAAAGAAGGGCCCAAATCTGTATAAAAGAAGAGGGTCTGCATAAGTAAAAATTTCATGAAAATAAATCCTAAAGATAATTCATTACAGCATAACTCACTTAGTGATGTGTTGCATTGAACCTAGAATGTAATGAAAATTTTAAAAAAAACAAGAGAAAAGCGAGGCACACTTTAAGTGTAACGTTCTTAAACTAAATAGTCAACATCAATGTCTAAATGCAAATGAAAATAAGTAAAGATTATCAAACCTTAATGGATGGCTGTAGGTAAAAAACTTAGTGCAAAACACTAAAGATTAAACTGACAACTTCGAATACAAGAACCTTATTTGGTAAGAATACAAAATCGGTGGGTCATCCAAGTTAGCGTGATTCTATCGATATTTTGAACATAATGGAGGAAATTTTCATCCATTATATATGGAAAATTTTCGTCTATAATCAACTAGCAAAATTTTCATCTGTATAGATGAAAATTTTGTTAATATGAAAAAGTGTGATTCTCCTTAGATAATGGGTCATCCATTTTAAACAAGACCCATGGAATGTTACGTTAAAAAGGAAAAAAAATAGAACAAAAGGTAAAACTGTTGCAAATTAGGTTCAAGGCAGTTACAGCCTGAAGAATTAGTCCAAGATGAATCAAAAAAATCTGGATTATGAGTCAATATCTGATGCTTGACGCTGACTGCACAATCATGGTTGAGGATAATCAGTCCATTAAAATGAAATACAATTATAGGCTTTTTAAACACATCTTCAAACAGTACGGAGTGAGCCAACTACAATAATGATAAAGCAGGAAGATGTCACATCAGCAAACAGGTTGGTACCAAATATGTGACAACTAGAATTTTAAAAGTTCCAGATGATAAATAGAAGATTGTGAGCCAAACAAGTGGATTGCACAAATCAAAGAATTTCATTGGCAAAACTACTAGCAGCAAACAGACAAGAGATCTGAAATGAAAACCCAAAGCATGTTTGCAATAACAATGAACCAAATTACAACTTAGAAGCCATGATTCAAACAAACCAACATAAAGAAAAAATAGCAGCAAACATGCCACAATATTAAAGCTTCAAATACTTGATGAAAACAATTATCTAAGCTCAAGAAAACTTACTGAAAGACTTTTCATTAAAAGATACTCCACATCCTCTATAGAAAGTTTAGTGCGTTCAGCAATTACACTCAATGGAATTGTTCTATCTTCAGAAGGCCGGCTGCAAAAGAAATGATTATATATTTCAGAAAAGCACTGTTATAAGAGATTGGGCAAACAGCTCAATGGCACATAATAGCTAACACGACAGATAATGCAGAATTAATGATCCACTAATAGATTAATGATCTTTAATTTACCCAAACAAAATTTTACCTAAATATAATCTCCATGAGGCAAAGAATATTGATTTTTTCAAGTAGATTCTTTTCATTCTGGACTAATGCAGGCTGTGCACTAAGAGCAGCATTATGAACACGACAGAGTTCATGATAGCGAACTAAATTCCCCGTGTTAAATGCCTGAAGTATATGGTATACCCACTCCACTTTGGTTCCAAGAAGGCTCTTTATCTGGATGGAAAGCATCACACGGTTATTATATACGTAGCTATCACTGATCAATGCCAGAAAAATAACGAAACTTTTGCTAAAGGTGGTGTACATAAGAAAATTAGAATGTTCATACACATCATTTACAATTGACTTGGAGATATGATTGATATGGAGTCTGGAAATTAATCAAAGAGTTTGAATTTGACAAAATAAATAACTGAATTAACTACTAATTTAGTTAATGAGGCATGAATTTGATTCACCTCAAGATTCAAAAAGCAGTTTGTCAATATTAAACCTAGTAAAATAGTAATAATTACACATAGAGCATTACAAGAATTTATAGCTCAGAACATCTCTATCTCGAATTAGCTGAGATGATGAGATATCTGCAGGTGTAGTACCTATGGTACATTACAGTTCCGAGACAGAAAAAGTAGGGTTTGCATCCAATATGATATAGATAACTGCAAAAAGATACGGTGCCATTGTCTTCAAATGAAAATTTTATAACAGGAACGAACATGCAATTGCTTGTTGCCGTATTGCACATGCCAAAATGTATGATGATTAAATATTCCGTTTGTATTCCAGGTCCAAAAGGCAGATGACGCTGATTAGAGTGAAGTGTGGATACTAGCAGACAGTAGAGAATCACTATTTATAGTATGTTTCTTAGATTTTGTTCATATAGGAAAATTTTCAGTTGCTTAGCATTTTAATGAACAAAAGAGATTTTTTGATAATAACAAAAAATATTTTAACCAAAAGCAAAACTAAACATATGATTCACTACATAAATGTAGGATTTTCCTAGCTAATTCATCATGCCATGGGAAAACATCAGTTTCACAGGGACACGGGAATCCAGTTACACAGAAAAATCAATTATACAATATAATAATGAAATGACTAGCAACATTCTACAAAGAGATAAATAGTTTATGAATTCATGATGATAGTGCAAGTAAATGTATAGCAGTGCATATTTGTTGAACTAGGTAAAGCGTGCACTCATCCAGCCAACAAAAAGGCATTCTTACAATTGGGTGTACCAGAAGTTCTCCAAAGTTGTATATGTTATGCCATGGGAAAACATCAGTTTCACAGGGACACAGGAATCCAGTTACACAGAAAAATCAATTATACAATATAATAATGAAATGACTAGCAACATTCTACAAAGAGATAAATAGTTTATGAATTCATGATGATAGTGCAAGTAAATGTATAGCAGTGCATATTTGTTGAACTAGGTAAAGCGTGCACTCATCCAGCCAACAAAAAGGCATTCTTACAATTGGGTGTGCCAGAAGTTCTCCAAAGTTGTATATGTTATGCCATGGGAAAACATCAGTTTCACAGGGACACAGGAATCCAGTTACACAGAAAAATCAATTATACAATATAATAATGAAATGACTAGCAACATTCTACAAAGAGATAAATAGTTTATGAATTCATGATGATAGTGC
>JAMKPZ010009791.1:0-11400 GCA_024699675.1 Amphibolis antarctica | reverse complement strand
AACTCAATCCAATTTTCAAAGCTGAAAAAAGCTGTCTTTAAACACACCATTTATTTTGACATATAAAGCTAAAAAAGCTATTTTTAAGAATTTTTTTTCTTCTATTTTTCTCTTTAATAGCTTCGGTGAAAACTTCTACTTCTATTATATTATTTATTAAAATATATACTTTACAAAGTAAAAATCACTGTAAATCTCATTATTAAATGAAACATATATATTAGATGAGTCTAAAATTTACATCTAAAAATAGATTCTTAAAAAATTACATATAATCTCTTATCGGATCTTAAGATCCGCGTTTGTTTTTCACGTTGGGCTATCCGTTTCAAACCTTTGCACGGATCCGGGTTCTAGGCTATAAGCCCAACTATAAAGTTTCACAGCTTCGCAACGAAGTCCGAGGGAATACTCGGCGGTTCGTCGTCGTCGCCGCCGCCGCCGCTGCCGCCGCCGCTCAGCTCCGATGATGTCTTCTCCAGCAACGTAAATCAATGTGATGCTGCCGGTCGCAGAGTCTCCGGGCCCTTCGACGTCTCCATCGTCGGTCTCCATGAAGCAGAAGCTATTCGTGATCAAGAAATGGAGTGCCGTCACTCTCTGGGCGTGGGATACGTGATCGCCTTGGGGCTAGGGCTCCGATTTTTGCTCGCCGTTTTTTTCCAGTATTGATCCTTTGACGGGGAATTTGTTTTCTCGTCGTTGCAGATATTGTGGTTGACAACTGTGCAATATGCAGGAACCACATCATGGATCTCTGTGAGATTTTTCAATTTTGTTTCCGTGTCTTCTGTTTTTGTTTTTATTTGTATTTATAGATTTTTTTCCTTTTGTGGTGTTTTCTATTTCGAGTTGCTGGTAGGCATCGAGTGCCAGGTGAATCAGGCGAGTGCGACAAGCGAGGAGTGTACGGTGGCATGGGGTACGTATAAGGAACGCTGACTCTCCAAAATAGTTTATGGTTTAATTTTCTATCTTCGATTCAGTTCTAGACAACAATTTTGGGTACGTGGCTTTGTCTTGATGTTGTATTACCTGTATCCAAATACGGCCATGCAAGCGTCTTGCTGAAACTAGCAAGTGGCAACCAAGCAAGTGCTATAGTGATACAACTTATTTAAGTGGAAGTATTCATTCTAAATATCATCATTATTAGTGATAGTCGTCATTTGCTACAAACACGCTGAAATATGTGGTGTTTTCTTATTATGTAGTGCTCGTGCAATTTTTTGTTACATGTTGTTTTTTAAGCTTCTAATAATTGTTTCTGTAGTTTGATGAATATATTTCTTTCCCTTTCTATAACTTTTGTTAGGGTTCCTTTGGTTCTTTAGAGGGCTGAGAAGATCCACTTCAGGTTTCCATTCTTAGCTAAGAAAAATAGCCACACTGTTATAGTTTGCTCTGACCAATTGGTTCAATATCAACGATAATTTCTTAGAAAAACTTTCCCTAGAAGTTTACCATAACTTTAATGATATTAATTCCTACCCATTGTTTGCTATTAGCCAGTATAATGATATTTCATTTTATCTACCATAAGCTCATGATTTAGACAGATGATTCATTGGCCTTACACAGGCCAAAAAAGTAAGCTTATAGATAGATAGTTGAGATTTGAAATCTAATTCAAATTCAAAATCATTTAGCAGAGGAACAAACATTCAAATCTGATCTTTGAAAACTTAATTTGGATTCTAAAATTGATCCTAAAATATTTGAGTTGAATTTTTATGTATATATTATTCACATGATTAAAAATTCGATTTGATATATCAGTCAGTTTGTATAATTTATAATTACATATATTTATCATTATATCCTTCATATAGATGATGAAGGGTGTGTAAAATTAAACTAGCTTTAAGAATACTATATTTTAAAATGAGCATGTTGGATGAACATGTAAACATTATAATCTTTGTTTTTATTTCATTTCTTTAATAATTACATAGATTTTCTCAATTCTTGTATCACATTATCTTCTCATTACAATTAAATTATGCATGGATTGACTCCATAGGTCAAATGTATTAATTATAAAATATGTGTTATTGATACAAATTATAATGATTTTTGATTCAAATTTTTTCAATTCGGATAAATCTACTTGATACGGATTTAGATTTTCAAATAGTTTTTTGGGACAGATTCAATTTATCTATTTTTTAAAAGGCATTGAAATTTGACTAGAAACGACAAAAGTTGTCCTACACAAGTTGTAAGTAGAGTAAAACAAAGCGCCACTAATTTTAGGTGGCTAGGGGCTTTACCCCTAAAACTTATGTCATGGGTTTGACACTGCACTACCTGTTCGCATGGGAAAAAAAATCCCCCAATGAGCTGCTTTGATTCGATCCTGCATCTTCCAGGTTGTGGCTGCTTTGTAGCCATTGGAATACAGCCTGCTGATTAAAATAAAGTACACTAAAGGAACAATACAACCAAAAATATAACCAAATGAGAGAAGCCCAACAGCAAGAAGGAACAGACAATGAACTCAAAAGTCCACGTAAATTCAATGAGTGATAAGGTTCTTCAACCAAACTAGTACCATTGCATCATTTAGTATCTCGTTTGATCTCTAACTCCTTATCCACTCTAAGATATAACCAAACACTTTAAAGCCGAAATAGCACTCTCCATTGGCTAAATTATCAAATTCCATTATTTCTTTCCAGCAATTTTCTCCATCTAGAGGCATGTGGATTGGTAAGCCATATTCTCCTTTCGCCCTTATCAAAGCCTCATTTCTCTTTCCTCCTCCTCAACCTAAAAGATTGGATGTCAAAAGTTGCATTGGTATGTAAATCCACTAACACCTCCCACCACCTACTAATGGAGAAGCTTCATAGAATAAGTGCCACCCACTCCATTTGAGTTTTGTTGAATTGGCAAACACTAGCACAATGTATGCCCTTTTCTGTAGAACAATTTTAGTGGGGATTCCCCCATGGCATAACTACCATATAGAAAACTAAACCTTGGACTCCACCCAAAGTCATAATGTGGTAAAGTGACTTGACGAAGAAGATCCCATCATTGTTCCATTTCTACATCTATGAGCAACGGTTAGGAGACAGTAGAGGTGATCCATAATTGTTAAGGAAAGCAATTTAATAAAATTGGTAGATTCTATGTCAGCAAGATTATTTCTGAAACAAACATCCCATGCTATCCTTGTTGTGGGCTCAAAACACTTAGAAACACTCACAAGAATGGAAGATCCACATCTATGAGCAACGGTTAGGAGACAGTAGAGGTGATCCATAATTGTTAAGGAAAGCAATTTAATAAAATTGGTAGATTCTATGCCAGCAAGATTCTTTCCGAAACAAACATTCCATGCTATCCTTGTTGTGGGCTCAAAACACTTAGAAACACTCACAAGAATGGAAGATGCAATGAGAACAGATTGAGTTTATTTAGATATCAAATAGATACCAATTCAGATGTGGGCTTATCTAGTCCAAATGTAGTCCAACACTATGAAAAGTTAATATATAACACATGGTAAAGGTAGGGACTTTTCTCATTTTTTAAGTTTAGGTCATCACTAGTACTTCTTAGGGAGCCACTTTTTCCTTTCATCCATTCTAGCTTTTACAGATTGTTTGGCTTAAATTATAGGCATCTTGATTAGAGAAAGACACAATGAAGACTCATATCATCAAAAAGTTCTTCACACCATACAATAAAGGGAGAGGAAGAGGAGCCCTTGATGGGATACTCAATGGTAAGGTGCCTCATTGAAAAGCCTCCTTGCTTTGAGATCTTGTATTTAAACCCTAGGGAATGCATATCGGCAAGATTGGAACCTAAGCTTGGAATCCAAAGGGTGGTGGGTCCAAGGGATTTGCTTTATATTAAAAAGAGAAGATGATGTGAGGTGATTTTGGCAAGATTAGGCCAAAACATCACCAAGTTAGTATAAGATTAAGTTGAAATGCAAAATGGGCTCATGAAAGGAAAATAACAAATCTAGCCTACACGATGTACACATGCATGCAGCCATAGTAGCCTAGATGTGTGTCTCCAACCAACGATGAAGATTGGTGATAGTCATAGTTTGCTATGTGAATTAGGTTGATCAAGATTAATAGTAGGCTTAGGTGGAAACCCTTAGTGGAAGGGGGTTCTATAATAAGCTAGGGTTACCTCACTTTCTTAGAACTTAGGCTCATAGCATGTTAGAGGGGAAGAAAAGAAAATTTGCATAATGAAAATGAGTTTTATATATTGAAAATAAGAGGACAATTACTTGACTTACAAGCTTTGTTGCCTTATTATGGGTATTTGTATTTAAACAAGCACAAGTACAAATCAAAATTTCAAATTTAGTGACACAAACATAGTTACAAGTATTGCTTAAAATAACAAAAATATGTAATACATATGATTATGACTTATTATATATAGAGAAAAAGAGATTTACTATAGTTTTTTTAAGATTTAGGCTGCGTTTGGGAAGCTACTCTAAAATCCAAAAAATCACTCTCAAATTCATGATGACATAGGTAGATTCCCGAGACAACTTTTTCATATTAACCTCACCATGATATTCAATCATATCAACATTAAAAAATAAAATTTTAACATTAACATCCAATTACATTAACATTAAAAAATACAATTTCAATATTAACATTCAATCACATCAACATTAACATCCATGACCCGTCACATAGAGTGGCGAGTGAATCAATGCACACAAAAGTTGTTTGGGAAGTCTACAGTTGAAAAATCACTTTTTACTGCTTCTGAAGTTGAAAAAGCTATTCCCAAATGTAGCCTAAGACTTCTTTAAAGATATGCAAATATGACAACATTTTATTGATGTAACAGTTTTAACTATCATTTAATCTAAATGACCATTGGACATAATTAGACCTTGAAGACCCATATAACCAAATTGGTTTTGAGTTTCTTGTTTTGTAGTTAAATAGGATGAAATTAAGTGAGAGAGGTAGTTTTTGATAGTGTTTAGAAGTAAAAGAAAGGAAGATATTGGATTATTTCATTAACAAAGATAATGCCTCTTTATATAGAGGCTACATAAATATAATAAAACACATTTAATCAATGTGGGACTAAACCCACACACACTTAACTCCTAATACAACATTTACTCTAGCACTTCCCTTCAAGTTAGAGCATCCAACTTGTTACAAATTTAAAAAACATAAAAACAACATACTTAAAAAACTTAAAACTTAAACACTCCATTTTTTCCTTTTTTTCGTTTTTTGCAGTGCACACTCTACCACATGTGCTATCTCCTTTTTCATTTGTCTGTCTTCTTCTCCTTCGATTGTTGCCATCTACAACCCTAATGAGCTTAGGTGGTGACAGACTAAAAGGAGATGGAGGTTGACACATTGAAGAGGGAGATTGGTAGAAGAAATAAAGAATCACCAAACCTTGTGAGGGGAACCACTTGTGAACACTGAAAAAGAGGTCGAAGATAGTTGTTTGTAGGAGTTGTGGAACAAAGAGTTGTGTTAGTCATGTTAGTGGAGAGAGTTAGCCATGGGAGAAGTAATGACGGAGAGGCTTGTTCAGTGAAGGTGCATAGCAGAAGGTGTTGGAAAAAAGGAATTGGAATTGCAAGTGGTGGCGGTGACGATGTAGAGTAGGGAGAGAGGCAACCAAGCATGATGGGGCTACTTGAGGAGACAAAGAAGTTGATGTCGGAGAGGAAGGAGGGAAGAAGAGATGATGTTGCCTGACAATCATAGGTAGAAGAGAGAAGAATAAGAGGGAAGAGAAACAATGGAGGTTGCCATGATTGGGAGGAGGCAATTGGCTAGGGTTCCTCAACCTTACCTAGAGTTTCTCTCTATCTTGGACTCTCAAAATCTAAACTTTGATACTATGTTGAGAAATAAAAGAAAGTAATGGTTTGAATTGATTCATTAACAAAAATAATGCCTCTTTATATAGAGGCACTACACATATATGACAAAACACATTTAGCCAATGTGAGATTAAACTTACACACACTTAACTCCTATTACAACATTTACTCTAATAGATAATATTTTTGAAATTGAATTGAACTTTGATCAGTTGAATTGGAATAGACATAAAACCCAAAGAGTATCAGGCTAAACTAGTTGAACTAGCTGATCAAACCACTGAGTTTAACCAGCAATTCAATCCCTTATATATGTACCAAAAATTAAAAAAAACACTACAAACCTTAACTTGGAAATTCAAATCTCTTTGACTAATTTACGAAAATATGAAGTAACGTTTATTATACTTAATTACTTATAAGAAATTATAATAATTGTTTCTTGTTGTAATAAACCTATATATGTATATCTACAAAATTTATCAACAAAACAGGTTCAAACCATTTATGAACTATTAAAAATGTTTGAGATTTTTTATGGACCAGTTCATTAAATGATGATGTCATCACCAATTGAACCACTTTGAACCAAAACCAGTGAATTTCTGGTTCAATTTTCGGTTTGATTTCAAAAACCATAGTTTTTGATTCTCGTTATGAGAGTGGCTCTAGGAGGTGATGATCTACACATCAAACGATAGATCCATGTTCTTGTACGTTCATCTTCCTACTCATTAAATTTTTCCTCAATTAGCTAATGTCAAGCCTTCTAAATCCCAAACTACGACCTTCAATCTGTGACTCATCAGAGCAAGGATACCAAGATACAAATACACTAGAGGTTTTTAATTTACAACTCACACCTAGGCATATGTATTGACATATATGCTGTGCTTGTGCCCATACCATATCATATTGTATGGATATATGAGGTGTGGTGAAATATTTAGGTATGATACCCTACAGGTAACCTAGCATTTAACCTACAATCAACAAAATTATGATCCATCAAATCTAACAAATATAATTCTACCTTTAGTCTTTGCAGTAAAAAATATATTTGGAGTATCGAAAGTACATCTCAAATGTTGACAAATTTAGTGATTGATTTGCCTCCAAGTACTCATTGGTTGTTCATCCTCATTATTGCATTTTAAAATTTGTGCCATTCTGTTCAAAGAGTTAATACTTTCATTATATAGTCTCTTAAATTGCCTGTACTATTCCATTGGGTAAAAAAGATGTATGATAGTTCTAGAACTTCTAGTAGGAGATTTTTTTCTTGAAATTGACATTTTAGAATATTATTATTTATGCTCTAGTTTAAGGGGGACCATTATTTTAGGTATGCAGGGTGTCAATGTCATGAAATAATGCAAGCAGCTAAATGAGAAAATTTGGATAGGTAGGTAGTCGGATGATAAGGATAGAGTGACAAGAGGTGAGTGTTTGAAAGAACAAGTTTGAATCATATGTTTGTTGAAGAATCAGTATCAGAACATGATCTTTATCCTTTTGTCCCACAAAAATGACTAAAAATCAATCATTTTCTAATACCCGATATATTTTACTTATTTTTTTGTTGAGTTTATTTAAATATACTATTAGTTGTTTGTTTTTATGAAGAAAAATGCATAATTTATGTTGCATCATTGAGTAAAAAATGGTGCATGTTGGAATTTCTTCATTGATTTTTATTGATAACATACCACTGCTGATCTATTCTTGTTTTAGTGCTGTGAAATATTTGTGCCACTCCTATGGAAATGTTACCTAGTACATCAAAATATTGTTATTTACCTAAACTGAACCTGTCAACACAGATTTTTATAAACCATTTATTTGGTGAGTACATGTATTTCATAGGAAAAATACTCACCTGATGTGAGTCATCCTACACAGGGGTATGTAATCATGCATTTCACTTCCACTGCATCAGTCGCTGGCTCAAGACTCGACAAGTCTGCCCATAAGGTGAGATTGGTATCCTACATTTCTTTTTTGTCCGGTCATCCATAGTGGGTCATGGTGTATGGGTCCTTATTCTCTCTGTCTGTTTTGCAGACAACAGTGAATGGGAGTTCCAGAAGTATGGTCACTGACTGACTCACGAAAAACAAGGTTCATGTCCCATTTTGCCCGGGTACACACTGTTGTGCTGGCATATAGAATATTTAGTGCCAATTAGGTAGAAATAGAGAACATTCGCTGAATCAATCAAGTTGAGGGCAATTTTTTTCTATATCTTCTTCTATCAACATGGTGGTACTGACAACATTCTTCTTTTCAACGATGCCTTTAATATCTAATTAGTCAAACTCGTGCTGTGTGGCTTTTATAAAATTCGCTTTTACCATCTTTGAATTTAGGGTGTGTTCGGTTTTGTAAGATTTGGTTGATGTTGATAGATTTTTTTTTGTTTTTTTGATGGTAACGTTTTGTGTGGTCTTGAGTTCACGTAATTTTCTCTCCTACTTGAAATATCACCTGCACAGCCGTTGATGATCGGTAGTTAATAGACATTTGGTGTAATTTATTGCAATCGTTTGGTTTGATCAAGGGTGTTGCCAAGAGAAGTTTCTTCAAGAAAAAGAAACGCTGGAGGACTTTTATGTTTCTTCAGAAAATGATTGCAATCCATTGGTTTTTGTGTCATCACAAGGTGAATCGAGATGGGACGTTTCCCACGCCCACCACGAATTCGGCAGAAGGTTACTTGCATTTCGGCATGTTCTGTTGCGGTAGAAGCAACAAAGCTTGGATTTTTTCACCCATAGATGGTTTTCATCACCTGGCCCTTAGATTTTTATCCATGGATGGTTGTCCATCAAAGATATTACCATTGCTCACATTTCCTGAGCAAGCAAGCCACTCATCAATTTGCAGTAGCCACTGCTGTTCTCATCAAACACCATGGGTGTGTTTAGGAAAAGAGATTTCAGCTCTGCTTTTACACTTGAGTTATTTTCGTATAGCACATGAAGCAGAGTAGAGTTTTTTTTATCATTCACTAATGAAGAAATTTTTAGATTGGTTGGAGCCATTTAGTGGTGATGTCAAGAGAGAGTTGTTAGTTATTTTAATGAAAATATTTTAAAAAAAAATATAATATGAGCAATAAATAATAATAAATATTATAGGTAAGAGACAACAGTGACAAAATTATTTGTCAATTTTCATGATTTTTTAATACAAAATAATAAATAATTTTTCATTATCACATATTTTCCATTATGCCTTTTTTTAATAGAAAATCTTTTTTCGCACGTGAAAAAATAGAAAAATGATAGGAGAGTAATGTACGTAGATAGGTGGAATAAAAAAATGGATTGAAAATGGTACAAGTATTTTATTAAATTTCTTGATGAATCTACCATAGAAAATTTTTACATACAAATTTTGGGTAGTAGTACAAATGATATAAATTATAGCTATTTTAAAAGAAAATGAAAAGATAGCTAGTTTAGAAGTAGAAGTTATCAAAGGTAAAAGAAGTTGTTAAGAAAATGAAATGTGAGACAACTATTTGATAGATGGTATTGTGATGTATGCTATTTGCTAAGGACAATTTTGGTTGATGAAGGAATGGAAAATAATAATTTTAAATTAGAAATAAGGGGATACTTTAAGGTATAAAAGATTTAAGTTAAAAATTGAAATGATGATAAAAATATACAATTACATAGTCATAAGATTCATATAAGTAAGATTTTTAAATACTTGGTCTATGATAAGTGACCGAAAAGAAAATATAGATGATGTTTTCATATGATTAAAGTAAATATAGATGATGAAATAGAGAAATGTGGTAAATATAGGATCAAAGTAAATATCACTGATGAAAGTAAATATAAGATAAGAGAATATTGAAGGAAAATTCTATATAGCCATCCATTTGGATGGAGGACAGTAGGTTTCCAAGGTGGAGTGCATCCAAGGAATTGTCATTGGACATGAGAGTTGTGAATTCCAAGTAAAGGCATCAGTTTGACCAGCGTGTATAAACTATCCATGAGATTTTTGCAGGACAGAATAAACATCTGAGGAGGTGAGGCAAACCAGATGTGCATTGATTTTTTTTTCTGATAATGATGTGCATTAAAATATATAGAAGCTATTCAACATTTCCAATTTCACGGGTATTGATGGATGGAGACATGACCCACCAGAGCGTGTATGGTAGACATGCAGTTCCTGTCATATATATATATATATATATATGGTAAAATAGTTCTATAGGTGTTTATAGAAGTTATTTTTGTAAGTATCCGTTAGATCAAAGATTAACGGTTATTTGATAAAGAGAGAGAGTGTCTGAAAAAAAAGCTCCCCTACGGAAAAAAAAACTTCCGCCGATGACACCTACGTAAAAGCAGTCAATTTATTTTAACACAAAAAAATCACAAAAAGTCACATGAGATTTGAGATTTGCGATTCATTTTTCCCAATCATCGTCACCTGCGATTCGTCGTCCAGCTAGAAGTTCCCTCGTCTTCCCCTCAATCTTTTTAAAGTTATTGAATGGAATATGGAAGGACGTCAGTTAGCGTTGGATCTACCGACAGGTTACAGGTATGCTTTCATGTTTTTAAAAGTTGATTTATTAAGTACATTGATTATACTTTCGTTTAATATGAATGAACATTTATTGGGGAAAAAAGTTAGTTAGACCAAAATAAAATATGTTTAATCTGAAATGTTACTTATCAACTACTCTGTAAAGTTATCAACTACCCTGTAAGGTTATTAACGTACTTTGAAATGTAAAGTTATTTATCTTAGTCTGTTGGTAATTAAAAGGTTGTAATATGTACACATTTACAGAGTGGTTGATAATCAGTAGTTGATAACTTTAATTAAATGTTGGTTGATAATTTTAAAGTCCCACTCCTTTATTGTTGCACTTTTAATTAAAGAATCAACCATTCTCGAATTGTCAAAAGCTATTGTATGATAAACAGCAAGTATAGTGACTCGAATATGACTATTTTGAAATGCAAGAGCTTGATGACTTAGAGTTCAATATTAGAATGGAAGGGTCGGCTAGCCATCCTGATGGAGAAGGAGAAGGAAATACAAGTCCACACCATGCCATGACATTTTCTTTGGAGGATGATGCATATAATTTTTATAATGCATATGCAATGAAGAAAAGTTTTGCTATTAGAAAAAGTTGGTTCAGAAAATCAAAAGCTAGTGGAGAATTAATAGCACGTAATTTTGTTTGTTATAAAGAGAGACATAAGGACATGAATGACAAACGTTGCTCTGGAAGTGATGTGGGCAGACAACGAGACATCCGGGAGGGTTATGCTGCAAGGTTTTATGTGGTGCACAATGAATTAAATGTGTGGGTGGTTGAGAAATTTGTCAAAGAGCATAATCATGTTCTTGCATCACCTGTAAAATTGAAGATGTTAATATCTCATAGAAAGATATCATCTGTATTAAAAGGGTTGCTGAATACCCTCTCAGAATGTGGCATTCAACCTTCCAAAGTGGCAAATGTTCTTTCAAATATGTCACAGCAAAATATTGGTCCT
>JAMKPZ010009789.1:0-11182 GCA_024699675.1 Amphibolis antarctica | reverse complement strand
TTATTCTTTTATCTAAATATCTCCCAATAGCACCTTCTCTTGATTACCATAGAACATTTCTACAACTATTTTGAACCTCAAAAACATTTGTGCTTAAAGCTGAAACAATCTAAAGAATCTCTTTTAAGATTATTGAAAATACAAGCAAAACACTTATCATCACATACAATTAATCTATTAATGGAATCAAATCTCTTGCCACAATGTATTGTATATGATCGAGTATTATATAAGATTATTATATAAGAATACCGCACGATATAATCAAAAATCTTACGAGAATTATTTCTCAAGAGTCAATAAATTAACATTCAAAAATTCAAATCTTTCCCAAATGTTTCTTAAAACGTGAAAATCTATTTTACACCATATAATATTACATTTTATTTTTGGCCAACCAAAAACTACATATATAATAAATCCATTTACCTCTTCACGTCAAGCACCATATGCGGGATATGCTTGATCTTGGACCAATCTTCTCCACCTTCACAACAATTTTGAATGAGGTGGCTCCCTCAAATATGCAAACTTTGTAAAATTCCCAAGTGTTCTACCCAGTTGGGTAAAACGTCCATGTCCAAACAAACTTCTAACGTGACGTGTTTCAATGAGCCAACATTTTCAACTTCCTCTAAAGCAAAACACTTTTCAATTTCTAAGTTTTCAAGATTGTAGAGGTTTGAAATTCTTCTCAAAGATTTCATACGCACAACCGTCAATTTCTGAACAGATGGAATGTTTTCTATGACTTCGATTTTCGGAGAAAACCATATACATAATTCAGTTAGATTGGGAACATATTGAAGGCTTAAAGGAAGATGTCGTAGTTCTGGACACCAGGAAAGTCTCAAACTTCTCAGACAAGGAAAGACTCCATTCTCCCATTCCTGCCAGCATTGCCACGAAACCATAACTGAAAAGTTTATTTCTTCCAACTTGGGGAACTTTCCTTCATCACCGAAGAATTCATGACCTATACTTATCAAGGAATTCATGAATAGTACTTCAAGCTTTTCCAACTGGGGCAACGTACCCAAAGGTGGAAGATGCTTTGCATATTCATTTGGTGCCAACTTCAACTGTCTTAGGTTGGGAAGAGCTGATCCACACATCCAACTTGGGAGCATGCTTCCACTGATGTCAAGTTCTTCAAGGCACTCTGGAGGATGAAGTTGTTCGACCAATTGGTCATTTTCAATAATGGAGTCTTCCGCATGATCAAAATGCAATGAAAGAACTCTAAGCCTAGTTTTCTCTCTTAAACCAACATCCATAGCAAATGTTGTGGTTGATGGTTTTCCTCGAATGCAGATGTCAAGGTGGCCAAGCTCAACCAGATCTTTCAATTCATTTATTGTACAATGATATTCCTCTAATATATTTGAACCCACCACAATTCCACGAAGCTCTCTAAGATTTTTCAACATCCCTAACCCTCGAGGCATGTAACTTATAAGGTGATTTCCTTCGACATAGAGATACCTCAATTTAGTCAATGAGGTAATTCCCTTAGGAAGTCCACTAAGCCAATTATCTGAAACGTCCAGATATTGTAGATTACGAAGACTACAAATGGATTCTGGTAACGTTTCAAGACCTGTGAAAGATATATTTAATTAAAGGCTTCAATGCATAAGTTTTGCTATAAAATAAGGTAAGATTGCAATACCTGTGCGCCTTAAATCCAGAACACGTAGGTAAACTAGCCTGTTGAAGATATCCATTGAATTCCAATAATGTTGGACCAAAAGTGTCCTTAACTTCTTCACGATATCAGGAATCATTATGTTTATCTCACGATTCTTACATGTCAAGTAGAGGTGTCGAAGTTGTAAATCATTGACATTTGGAAATTGCGCATCTTTTAAGAGAGAGAGAGAGAGATAGTCTTCTTTTCCCAAATTACATGCAAGATCACGAACGAGATCATGCATTTTAAAACAACGGTAGCCTTCCTGCAAAAAGAAAAAACCAATATATGATTACCATATATAAGTGTGACAATCAGAATAATTATAACTACATACTTTTTGTAAAAGTCCTCTTTCGACCAATTCGTAGCAGTACTTCGTGGCTGTCTTCCAATTCACCATGCTCTCTCTCTTCGATGAAACCCTCTGCAATCCAAAGTCGTACAATGTAATATTCACTGATATCATCATCCTCTGGGAACAAAGAGCAAAACACAAAGCATTGCTTGAGTGGAGATGGTAGGTCCATATAGCTCAACAGCAATGCCTTTTGCACATGCTCTTGAAGCTCTGTTGTGTTCCAAATCTCGCTACCTACGATTCTCTCCCACTCTTCCGTATTTCTTAATTTATTCCTCAACACCCGTCCAATGGCCTTGACGGCCAATGGCAAGCCACCACACTTACGAATGATCCTCATCCCTGTGCTCTTCATGGCCTCCATCTCTTCACTCGCGATTTCATCTCTAAATACGATCTTGCAGAGCATCGACTAGCAATTCTCGTCAGACATGACCCTCACTTTGTGATGATGCACCACGTGCATCTCCCTCACGATCTGCTCCATCCTAGTTGTGACCAAGATCTTGCTACCCCTACTGGTGGTATTCAGCAATGGTGTTCGGAGGACGTCATCCCAGACTTGCTTGCTCCACACGTCATCTAGCACGAGGAGGAACCTTTTGCTGCCGATTGCTGTTATGAGCTTGCCCTCAAGCTTAGACTTCTCTTGGGCCTCACCACAATTACCCCCTACCTCCCTAACAATCTGCTTAAGGATATTAACTTGGGAAAAATTTTGGGAGACACAGACCCAAGCCTTGACATCAAAGTGCCTTTCAATTTTATCGTGATTGAACACCATTTGGGCAAGTGTAGTCTTACCTATGCCGCCCATCCCTGTGATCACATCAATGCTAGGACATGGGTTCTTCACCTTCACCAACTGCTCCACAAGCTTTTCCACAGCTTTGTCCATGGCTTGGTCCACCCCAACAATATCGGGCTTAAAAATCCAAGGCGACATCTGCCTATCAGAGAACGTCCTGGTCAACTCCACACCACTACTTGGAGACTGTGCGATTTGGAATTTTGATTTCCTCTCATGAATATTTTCCAACCTCTCTTTGAGGTTGCGAACTCTAACCCCCATCTCTTGTTTCTTGATTAAGGTCGATGGAGAAGCAGCGTAAGACCATCGGCTACGCTTGCCTATGTTCTCGTTCTTGTCTTTTAGCTAGTAGTCGTCAACAAGGTCCTCGATGTCGTACACAACCTGCTTCATGTCTTTCAACCACCAACAGACGGAAACTTCATACTACTTGCCCTCGACATCCTCAAGTACCTCTTTTATTTCTTCCATCATCCTTTTCAAGTCCTAGAACTCTGTTGTTGCATCAGACAGTAGACTAACCTCACTGCTAATCAAGGAGGTCACCTTTTCGACGATGAAGCTCACCACCATATCCATTTTTGCTTCCTCGACTTTTTTGTGGTGATCGAAAGTTTTCAGGGTATCTGAAAGTAAGGGATGATGAGCTCTTAAATGATCAAAAGGTGTTGCATGTGCATTGATTAACAATTATTAATTAGCATGTGCATCGCCACACGATTAATTATAAATATTATTCACATGTTACGCATAGAGTTTTCGATAAAATGTATATGCAAACCACTAATTGTGTCATTCGAGATATCAAACTTGACTTTATTTTAGTTTTTCTACTTCAGCAGTTAATATTATTTTATGAGAAGACTGATTAATCCAATGTGTGCTTTCCTTCCTTCTGATTCTGATGTATAAGGGTTCGGATTCTTCCTATATATGTGCTTAAGTTACTTCCTAATAGCATTGAAACATCCTAAGGTAGTTATCTGCAGTACAGCATCTTAGAAAATTCATCCAGAAATTCACACAATTGCAAATTCAACAAATAAGTACTTGTTGGAAAGACGACTTCCTGTAGTTTTCGATAAAAATCACAAAATTGAAATTTAGGCCTTGGCATAATAGCAGATTTCTATGGAAAAATTCAGACAGAACAGTTCTGTTTAGAATTCTACATGATGCTCTTGCTTTTTTAAAAATTCATATCTCCTAGAATACCATTCAGAATTAAACGTATAAGTAGTCAAAAGGAATTTCAAAAACCATAAAATCTACGAAAATCATCAACATAATGAATTCAACTATTATGCACTATAAATTTTCAATTATAAGGAACAAACAATTTTAATACAACAAGACAAAACATCTTTCTGGAATTTCAGAATTTTCAGAACACACCTATCTTCCAAATTTTTTCTCTCTCACAATATCTTTCAGAAATCTTCATGCAAATATTAGTTAGAAAGACAAAATCCTCTAATTTTTGTAAAAATTCATAACTGTAATATTCAAAAATCTGGGGAACCACAAAATTGTTTTTCTTTGAAAACAGAAAACTGCACAATTTTAAGATCAAAATCTGCATGTACCAAGAATAAACACATTCATGCTCATTTCTTCCATATTATCTCATATATGTATTTTCCGTTTACACAAGATTAACTTAGCATAGATGAAATTAATCAATAAAACTAAATTCTTAATTATTTACAATTTATATAACTCATGCAATATAACAATACAGCCAACATTTCAGTATTCAAACAGCAATTTTGAAAAATTCCACAGAAAATCACAAACATCCGATTTTAATATGTAAATAACCGTTGGAAAGATCGGTTCTTGTAGAGTTCGCAAAAAATCGCAGATGCACTGTTCACAAATCTGAGAAACCACATTTCGGTAAAAACAGTAACTGGTACAGAGATCATTTACTTGTTTTTCCAGCCAGTAGTCTCATTCTTCAAAAATTTCTTTCTCCCAACTCCCAAATCAGAAAATTCCATGTAAATACTCGATTGAAAGGTAATAAAACATCAATTCCAGTAAAAATAATCAGAAATAATTCCAGAGGCCTGTATAACAGCAGGTTCATATTTTCAGACAGAGTTGTCTCTGTTCCGTACAATACTGCTGCTACCCTACTAGTACCTCAATAATTTTGACATTCAAATCAACTGGTTTTAACACAAAAATCTGCATTCAGCACTGAAAAACTCAAGGACCATGAACATTTTGCTTGGTCAAATCAAAATATCATCAAATCCTTGCACACAAAAAAAAACAAAACAAAACTGAATAATGAAATAAAACAAACTATACATTCGTTTAGAGACAAAAACTGTAAATCATCCAAAAAATCAATTAAACACCGAAATTAACTCCCCGGCAACGAATATTCTATAGAATAGATCAAGAAAAGAAATATTTGAACTATGATTCATACCTATTATTTATTCAGACCTCGTAGTCAGATTAAGAAAAAAGGGTGGGGACATATTTACTAAATAAAATCACTTTTCTTCCTTGTTTTGGATTTTGTTGAGTTAACCCTATTGTTAACTCAAGAAATTGCCAACAAATTTAAGCAAGCTACGGAAAAGGGGCAACATTTCAAGCATATCTATATGTTCTTAGTAATTTGTTTCAACAAATCATCAACAATCGAAACCCACAGAAAAGGGGCAAAATTTCATCAACAATGAAAAAAAAACGAAAAAGGGCAATATTTCACATGGAAAAAGGGGCGGATCGGCTGTGACGCAAGGAGGCGGCGGATCGGCGAGACGGCGGCGACGCGAGGAGGCGACGCGGCAGATGACTGCAACGGAGGTGATGGTGAATCGGCGAGATCGAGCTGCGCGCTAGCAGGCGGCGGCGAGTTGCAGAGCTGCGAGCAGGCGGCGGCGAGTTGCAGAGCTGCGAGCACACGCGGATGGAAAACGAGCTGGGGCTTTTCATAAGAAGGGCAAGCGCAAGGGTGACGGTTTTTTACATCCGTCGCCCAATCCGTCACTTAAGTGGGAGACAGATTTTAAATACATGGATGACGAAAAGTATAATTCTTTTACCTTATTAAAATAATAATTTTTATAAAATTTTAATTTTACTTTTAAAAATTTTATTTTTTTTAAATATGATGAAATTAACATTTGATGAATTACTATGGATATTTTACATTTATAAATGATTTTATCAACTTTAAATAAAATTGAGATAACAAATTCTTTTTATCAAAGTTGCTTTTTACGAAAAGTCTTCACAAGTATAATTTTACTTCAAATTAATGCAAAACAAAGACACCAACATTGAATTCTTGAAAAAAATTCGATGATTTTTGTAACAATTTTTTTTGAACCATCACTTGCAAATTTACAATATCCAAAAGAAAATACTTTTGTTAAATTATTTTTTGAAGAGGATGAATTTTCCATGATACGCTTAAAAAAAGCTGCACCTAATTTTTGAAAAAAATGAATGTGAGAGAAGCAAGTATGCCAAGAATTAAGAGCACTACAGGAATAAAATCAAGTATGTTTAAAACTGTGTTAGAAATTATTTCTAATATCTTCACAAACTAAGGAATTGTTTGAAATCAACTTCTAAAATTATTTACAATGTCATTATTATTACATAATTTTAAGTATAATTTCTTAAACTATTTAGAATTCTTTTCGAACACACCTTAAAAGCGTCTTAAATAATCATATCATACTAATTAACAACATAATTTAATTATATTAAATCATACCAACATAATTAGGAAGTACCCAATTAACATCTTTAAGAGATAGGTACCATGATTTTACGACGTAGACACTGCCTAAAGGAAATGTAAGCTTTATCTTTCAATTCCAAGGTTACAAAACGCATGAGTGCAGATTTGAGAAGAATACATCAACCAAAGTTACAACACAAGCAACCATGCGATTCAACAATTTACAGAAAAGTTATCAAATTGTGACGACACATCGCGTGTATCTCCCTTACGATCTGCTCCTTCTTGGTTGTGACAAAGATCTTCCTACCTCCACTGGTGGTATTCAGCATCTCCCAAACTTGCTTGCTCCACACGTCATCTACTACGACCGACGGTATTCAGCAATGGTGTGCAGTGCTCCCAAACTTACTTGCTCCACACGTCATCTACCACAACCGGTGGTATTCAGTAATGGTGTGCGGTGCTCCCAAACTTGCTTGCTCCACACGTCATCTACCACGACCGGTGGTATTCAGTAATGGTGTGCGGTGCACGTCGTCCCAGACTTGCATGCTGCACATGTCATCTACTACGACCGACAGTATTCAGCAATCGTGTGCAGTACTCCCAGACTTGCTTGCGCCACATGTCATCTACCACGACCGGTGGTATTCAGTAATGGTGTGTGGTGCTCCCAGACTTGCTTGCTCTACACGTCATCTACCACGACCGCTGGTATTCAGCAATGGTGTGCGATGCACGTCGTCCCAAACTTGCTTGCTCCACACGTCATCTACCACAACCGACGATATTCAGCAATGGTGTGCGGTACTCCCAGACTTGCTTACTCCACACGTCATCTACCACGACCGATGGTATTCAACAATGGCTAGTAAAGATGATAATTTACAAAAGAAAACATCCTCATCTGACAGAGTTCAATAGCTTTTTAACTCAAGAGTTAAGAAATACCACACGCCAACTCCAGCAATGCACAGCTCTCGCGAACCTGGGCATCGCTGGCCAGCCATCCTCCCTTTTGTCGACTCTAGCGATCGAAGAGATAGAGACATTGACTCTAGCAAACACAGGTCTCTTGAACTCGTGCGTCGTCAACCGACCGTTCGCCCTTGCACCATCTCCATCGACTAGCACCTTCAAGATAGTGACGCACCCACATGGAAAATAAGGATGCACCCTCCAGCTCTTGCTTGTCCAAAAGGAGACATTCTTACGAGACAAACTCCAAACACTGGAATCCTCCTACCCTACCTTCCTTCTCGATCAAGTACCACTAAATTGCTACAACTATTAGCAATAACAACGAAGTGTTGGTTTAGCCAAAAGCTTACCTAGAAAACTAATGCGATCATGACAATGGAGGGAAAAGAGAAAGAAAAATTTGTTGAGAAAACATCTCAACCCAACCCCAAACATGTGGAGGAATTTTCCCCCCAATTTTCCTCCCTTAATTCTATTGACCTCTCATACTTAGGATATGCAGTTGACATCGTGGTTAGTCTGGACCAAACATTCGGCTCCTCACAATTCGGGTGGAGTGTAAGTGTTGTACTGCTGTGTGCCAGCCAGGGCACCCTGAAAATATAGGTCAGTTGTCGGTTATCTTGATCGGAATCCAGACCTCCTAGGCAGAAGCCTAACTTTGTTTTCCCCCTCGCGCGTAACAACCAGGATCGGCCCCTGCCACCTGTGGGCACTCCCCAAGTGCGGGTGCGTTAGTGTTTGGTTGTGTTTCGTTTAGTTGCTCCTTCCTCACCAAACTATTTGTTTTCCAACATTTCAAGGTAAAATCACAAAACAAACAAGTGAGAAAGGTTACTTCACCTTCCAACTAGAAGCTCAACATTTACATACCTATGATCTTTGTCAACACTCCTTTGTCCACTTCACCGACGCTTGTAGCCAGGCGCCCCCTTCTCCTTCTCCCCTCCAATGATGACCGAAGCCTGCCCTAGAGAGTGTCGGGGGTTTTGGGAGTGAGAGGTCGAGTGAGGGGTTTTAACCCCTATGTTGGCCCACGCCCATATGCTATCTATGGCTTCTTCCAATCAATATCTATGGCTATCTATGGCTTCTACACCTCTTACACATTTTTAAAAGATACAGGACGCAACAAATCAAAATAACTTAATTCAAATCATATCGATGGAGGGAAAAGAGAAATAAAAAGACGTTGAGAAAACATCTCAACCCAACCCCAGACGTGTAAAGGAATTTTTCCCCTAATTTTCCTCCCTTGGTTCCTAGGGTGCTCAGTTGACATACAATGTCATAGTGCCAACCCACGAGTATGTAACCTTGACTGCTGTGGAGGGCCCATCGGTTGACCACACATGGAGACGCTAACTCCAGCAATGCGCAGCTCTCGTGAACACGGGCAACGTTGGCCAGCCGTCCTCCCTTTTGTTGACTCTAGCGATCGAAGAGACAGAGACATTGACTCTAGCAAACACAGGTCTCTCAAACTCGTGCGTCGTCAACCGACTGATCGCCCTTGCACCATCTCCATCGACTAGCACCTTCAAAATAGTGACGCACCCACGCGGAAAAGAAGGATGCACCCTCTAACTCTTGTTTGTCCAGAATGAGACATTCCTACTAGACAAACTTCAAACACTGGAATCCTCGTACCCTATCTTCTTTCTCGATCAAGTACTACTAAATTGCTACAACTATTTGCAACAACAACGAAGTATTGGTTTAACCAAAAACTCACCTAAAGTAGCTAGTCTAAGACTCTCAGGAGATCCTCTCTCTTGTAGTTGCTACTTCGTCACCAAACTATTTGTTTTCCAACATTTCAAGGTAAAATCTCGAAACAAACGAGTGAAAAATGTTACTTCACCTTCCAACTAAAAGTTCAACATTTGACATATGGTTTTTATTTCAACAGGTTTTGGTGGTTTTAATATCACAAGAAATCTTATAATTAATATTATTTATCAAAAATTAATTAATTTAATGTCTACTTTCTTTTATTTTGATTCTAAAGAAATGTTTAGATTCTTCGTTTATATTTAAGTTAATTTTTATTATTTTATTTACCATTACTTAGAGACCTCTTTTTATTTCAAAATGAATTAAGATAAAACTTTTATTACCAATCTTTTGTACTACTACAGGAATATCTATTATTTGAGACGGCCACCTTTTCATGGCCGTCACAAATAGGCATTATTAGAGACGGCTTTTAGACGTTGTCGCAACGAAGCCGCGCGAAAAAAGAGGCGCGTTCCCCCTCCCCGCGAAACCTCCGCCGAAATCGCCGTCGCAGCCCTCTTCCTCTACAAAGAAACTACGCCAAAGCTATCTTCCTCCCTCCTCCGCGCGTACGAAATCGCTGCCGCCCTCTTCCTCGCTCTTCGAAAGCCGTCTTGCTCCCGCGGTGAAGTGGTTTTCCTCCCGTGTAGCCATCTTCCTCTCGCATCGAAACCTCTTCCCCGAAACTGTCGTCCTTGCAAGAGCTCATCGGATCTTCTTGAAGGTTTGTTCCGATTTGATTATTTGCATATTTTCGGTCATTCTTATTATTTTACATAATTTTTTCGTGATTTCTCTTTGTATGTCTTCGCTCTGTTTTTAGTGTGTAGATTTGAGGGCTATTTTCTTGATATAGGTTTGTCAAGTGTATTTAGTGTGGTAGGGCTATTAGTTTTTTTTGGATGCATAGACCATGCACAGGTCTGTGTGGTTTTCAATTGATTTTAAGGATATTAGTGTAATGTGCTTGTACGGTGGTCTCATCAAATTTTTTCTAAATATTATGATCATTGCTGAAATTTCCTTGTAGTGAATTTTGCAGATCATTCCTAAATTTTTTTGAATACATGTTATGATCTTTGCATTATTTCTCATGCAATCTAGTGGAGATGATGGTTGGAAAGCGATAATAAGGTGTTTCCAGGTCTTTATCATGAGGAGATGTATTTCACGGCTAAGGTATTGAAATGTGTCATGTCCATTTGTATTGTGTATATGTACAGTTCACATGTGTTAAAAAATGTTGAAAAAGAGACTTGTTTTTTGTTGATGTAATTTGTAATATGTGATTAGAATAGATTGAATTATAATACTAGGCACTCTACTTATATTATAAATAAAATTAAAAGATGATAATTATTATGATAATTATTATGATAATTATATGTAATGTTATGATAATTAATATTACGATAATTATCATAAGGAACAAACCAGCAAATGGAGTTTATGCAAACTTGGAACAATTTGAGGTTGGTAGTTAAACCTCTCTTTTGGTTTTAACTTCATTATTAAATCTCCCATATTATCTTGTTGAAGCATCATGGATGATGCTAAATGCTTGTCACGTCTTTCTTGCATTAATTTCTATTCACAAGTCTTTCATTCAATACACCATTTTCCTCTTATTTTACATTTTTCCTGAGTGAGTTTCCTATCTTAATTTTATGCTCTCACCTCAACAAAGTTTTTCTCGTTTTGTCACAATTTTGACAAATCAGAAGATGTCTAGATTTGGGGAATTGCTTTTTATAGTGTTCTTCCTTTGCATGTTTGTATGTCCTTTGGTGAATGTGTAGTATATATGTTTTGCTTTTAAATATAGTTTGATGAAGTAAA
>JAMKPZ010009787.1:0-12075 GCA_024699675.1 Amphibolis antarctica | reverse complement strand
CTTCGTGCTCGGTGTTTTCTAGATCATCGTCTGTGAAACATCAAGTACGCGTGTGTGTTTGTGAGTGAGTGTGCGACCTCTTTTTTAAGTGTGTTATCTTCCAAGGATACAGGGCTTCAATTGATCGACTATTGGCTCCTTTTCTCTGAAGAACGAAGCGGTCTGTTCATTCGATGGCTTGCAACACTTATGATCCCAACCCCAGCTTCGTGCTCGGTGTTTTCTAGATCATCGTCTGTGAAACATCAAGTACGCGTGTGTGTTTGTGAGTGAGTGTGCGACCTCTTTTTTAAGTGTGTTATCTTCCAAGGATACAGGGCTTCAATTGATCGACTATTGGCTCCTTTTCTCTGAAGAACGAAGCGGTCTGTTCATCAGATTCTTCAGAATACGTGTGTTCCTTTGTTTGGAAACTCGTATCTTACTGTATTATTTAAATTAACTATTAATTAAAGTGAGATAACTAATATAATGTTATAAGATCATGACTGTAATTATACCACCAATGTTAATAACGTATAGGAAACAAAACATTCACCTTTCGCGGCAGAAAATTCACGTCCTGCTGAAAGGAATAGAGAAAATACAAGGAAATGTATTTTCATGACAGTTGCATTCAACTGAGGGTGCATTCGAAAATAATTTTTTTTATTAGATGGAATTAAAATTGAAATTGAATTTGTAAATGAAGTTAAAATTACATAATAATTTAAATAATTAAAATTTATATAATTTTAAAAATTAAAAGAAAAAGTTAAAAATAAACGAAACCACAGACATCTAATGCCTGACTACCAATTTACGTAAACATTGCCCTGTGGTGCCGGTAGAGAGGTTGGCAAAAAAAACAGAGAAACTTGTCGCATTGACATGTGTCAGCATTATTTTCTGCTGATGTCTGACCGACCAATTGTTGGAGAAAATGATAACACGAATGTTTGTTGTTATCTTAGGAGCAGTCGCCAGTCAGAGAAACACCGCCCGTGCAGATGCGAGCGGACAAACATAACATAATCTTGCGAGCAGAACGAGCGAAGATGTCGAAGGAAGACCGACAGACGTAAAACATCACTCGTCCTCTTCCTGATCTTGGAAGCGCAAGAGTAGATGCCGATGCCTCCCTTCCGTGCTAGGGAGTGCCTTGGCCGGTGCTACGGCTTCCTCTTCTCCTTCCAGCTCCCCGTCGCTGTTGTACACGAACCGGACGTGCTTACCCTTGAACTCCGGCAACCCATTCTTCTTCTCTCTGCTGCCAACCCGCATGTCACCAACTGACTCGCACAAGTCGTCCACCTCTGCGCCATTATCCTCGCCGAAGTCGTACCCTTCCTCTTCCTCGTCATCATCGTCCTTGTCATCCTTGCAGTAGTAGTTGTCCTCCTCGTCTGCTCCTGCTTCAAAGAGCTCGTCTTGCGCCCTCTCGGAACCGGCATTGGCCTGGACGGACCAGATGGAAGAGCAATCGTCCTCGTATGGCTTCCCCGGGAAGCTGCTGCAGAGGCTACCTTGAAACGTCAAGGTGGGGCTCGTCGTAGACACGTCTGACTTCTCCGGCGAGTCGAACAGCAAGGCGCGGTTGATTTGGCATTCTTCTTCTTCCCGTGCGGGAACGTCGATCTCAACGGAAACCTGTGAGCAACGGCGACAAGCAGATAAATAAATAAATAAAACAGTCAATCGACACTTGATGCCGTACCCGCTCGACAATGTTAACGCCGTCATGCTGTTCCTCCTGCGAGACCCCCAAGTTGAGCGGCGTGTTGGCCGGAGTCGGCGCCAGAAGCCCACTGGGAGAACGGAAGTCGCCAAAGAAGGCCACGGTGGGAAGCGGCTTGACAAGCTCTCTCTCCTCCACCTTGTGAAGTAGAGTCCTGACCTGCCCACGGAGCAAAGCCTCGCCAGACCCGGGAGTTTTCGTCGGCAGTGTGCAGCACTTGCTCTTGGCTACCCAGGTCGACGGGGTCTTCTGGATGGCAACGCCCACGATGGGCGAGTCGTTGGTGATGTCGAGGAGCGCCGAGCGGTCCTGCTTGGGGTGGGCGCCACCACTTCTTCCATTCTCGATCGAGGCGGCCGCCGCCTGTGACCTGACCACGGCAGCACTGTTCGTGGACGAAGGTGTACCCATCGTTGAATGAAGAAGCAGTGGTGGCGGCAACGGCAACGGCAACGGCAACGGCAGCAGCGATCGAGGGAGAGGACGAGTGCTGCTTCGACACGAGACTAATGAAAAGTAGAGAACTGTGTGGTCTTATAGGAGGTCTCAACTCTCAACGGTCAAATTACTGGATGACCATTTATTTTTTAAAAAAAATTATGTGACCGTTGTGGGACAGTGTGAGGGAGTGAGACGATGATTTATGTAATTTAAGAGTAATCCGAATCCGATTTATTTATTGAATGAGTTAAAAAAAAGTAGTGTTGTTGTGGCTCGAGAAAAATTGCTGTTTCTCTAATTCTCTCATTATTTGTTTGTCAGATGGAGTTGGGTTGAATACACTGTATATGCATGATTTCTGAATCGAATACGATAATTAGTTTATTGTACGAAGATTGGAGTTTTTTTATGTTTCCTTTCGTTAACATTTCTTTGTAATTGTTATCAATAATTATATAAAATTTAAAGTTTAATCATGTCCAAAAGTAAGTTTTTTTGTAATTATTATTTTTGAGATAATATTTGAATATAAGAGCATAAGTTTAAATAAGTCTTTCAACTATTAAGATATAAACTTATTTCAAGACATTCTCTTAAATTCTCAAATAAATGCAGATACCTAAATTTTAAATTTTTATCATTTTTTACGTAAATACACTATTTATTCTACCATTTTCAAAAAATTCCTTATATTTTTATTTCTTACCGATTTTAAAATTCTTAACAAATCCTGCATTTCGAAAGCTACATCGTCAAATCACGTCACGCACGCCACGGATTACGGCACCACGAACCCTAATCGTGGCCACAATTGGGAATCCGCGGCATTTCCCCGGTGTCGGACCAGATAACACGAAACTGAATAGAACGCGAGAGACGGGAGCCTCGTCGGCGGCGACGGCGTCGTCGTCGTTGTCATCGTCGTGTCACACATACACACATTCTCTCTACGATCTCTTCCTCTTTGTTCGGGTCTTGCCCAGCCGTGGGACGCGACGGTAGGTTGGCAGGTAACCGCCTCGCGCCGTCGGGACTCCGCAATTCCCCATTTGGTTAAATGTCAACAACCCCAAACATCATTGCCCTGCCTCTCGTCGCCTTTTTCTGGGGCATTCTTTGCTTCTACTTTGCTGCAAGGGAACAGAAGCAAAAGCTGAGAAATCGAGTTTATCCACCTACTACCACACCTACAAGAGGTATTTGTCTTCGATTTTCTTCCGTACTCTGGTACTGGTAGTAGTGAGAATGTTGGAGTTTGGTGGATTTCCTTCTTCTTCGAATATTTCTGATGGATATTGTGGTTTGCTTTTTCTTCGAAATTTTTGGCGTTACTAATCGTTGGTCTCGGATAAGGTTCTGTCTGTAAGGAAGGCTGGTTCTTGTGCAATTTTAACATTTCGTTTCGTCCCTTATGTCTTTCCCTCAGATTGTGGCAGGTTTTAGGTCAGGATTTTGTGCGAGCTTTGCGTCCAAGATGATGGGGACTTTGCTTACCAGGACCCTGGTGTATGTCACTGACAATTTTCTACCAATATTCCTGCCCTTGGTGTGGTTGCCTTTTTTATATCCACGCTATTAATTTCATATTTTTCTGGTATATTCTAGTCTTGCACTTGGCTATGCGTATCCAGCATATGAGTGCTTCAAAACCGTGGAGAGGAACAAGCCAGAGATTGAGCAGTTGCGATTTTGGTGTCGGTACTGGTGCGTTTGTCAAAACTAATTTTAATTTGCTTTTACTACACTGGAAAATCAAGTAGGTGTCTGTTAACTGTTACATTACTGGGGATTTTTTAAATCATGATTCAGGATTTTAGTTGCAGCATTAACCATTTTTGAGAGATTAGGAGACGCATTTATTTCATGGTGAGCAATGATCTTGAGATACCAGCTTTTCAACACCCTCTCCTGATTGCACTGGTTATTCACTTGTTCTTCTGTTTTTCCTCTATTAACATAATTTGATTTTTGTCGAAAAAAACCCAACACTCTCTGTAGGTTGCCCATGTATAGTGAAGCAAAGTTGGCATTCTTCATATATTTGTGGTATCCCAAGACAAGGGTACGCAGTTTTTTCTTTTATACGTTTACCTAAGTCTCCATTCCGATGAAACTTATTTGTAATGTCCCATGTACATCATGTCAGGGAAGTGCATATGTCTATGAAACATTCTTTCGTCCTTATGTTGCAAAACATGAAAATGAAATTGACCGGAATCTCCTTGAGTTGAGGACCAGGGCAGGAGATGCTGCTGTTTTTTGCTGGCAAAAGGCTGCAACTTATGGCCAGACTAGGTTCTTTCAAATGTTACAGATTGTTGATTCACAATCACAATCACAGTCAAAAAGACCTCGACCTTATCAGGTATAAACATAACGTTTGATTATGCGTGGTTGTTGATGGATGGCTTTGTAACATGTTTGGATGCAAATTATTGCTCTTGTCGATTGCAATAGAGAGTTTTTAGGTGTTCATTTTGTTTTCACAAATTCGACTGTTTTAACAACGGCACTGCAATTGTTTTGCTTGTTCTATTGAATCCACTGGGTAGGCCATTTCCAAATCCATGAACCTGGTTATTTGTACGAAATTAATTGGGCTTTGAACCTTATAAATTAAGATTTAAGATAGAAATAAGTACAACAGTTTTACCAACCTAACATTAATATTAGGTCCCTATTAGATTTAGAACCATCATTTTGATCATTGAGAAAGGGAATGATGCAGGAGATTGGAGTCTGGCTTAGCGTGTGGTATTTTGCCTTTTCTTTTCCTGAAATCCATAGAATGTGTAATATTATTTTTGGCATACCCTTTCACCAATATTGTTGAACAACATTTAATTGTGTACCAAAATATTAACAGCAGAGTCATCCATCACCACCAACAGCACCTGATCGTCGGCCTGCAGATGTGCAACGTCATCCACAACCAACAACACGAAGACAATCTCCTCCGTCCAAGGATCATCCTGAACCTTGCAAGGAACCAGTTGCAGCTGCTTCCGGCCAATCAAAACAGTTAGGCCATAGTGCAGAAACTCCTGGTTCATCCATGACAAGCCCGGCGTAAGTGATAAACTTGGAAGGGACCGATGTTTGATCCATGTCAGTTGAGACTAACAGAAGAAGCTATTTGTCTTGCATGCGGACGGTCGACATCACGATCTGCAGGACAACCACCCACATAAACATCTTAGAATCCTTTTCCAAGTTCTTTCAGCCTTTACCTGTTAATTTGGAAAAATAAGCAGTAATATGTCAATTATAATATTGTAAATTTTATGTAATTAGGTAAGTATCCATCTGTAACCTAAAGGTTCGAAAGTTTACAAATTTTGTTAAATTTCAGTCATTAGTTTTGTAATCGAAATATCATAATGAATGTAATTAGCTCAAGTTGAAGTTTTAATATATAATTTATTATATAGTTAAATTTTAGGCTTTTAAAATTTTTAAGTGAAGTCTTTAGAAAATTTTCTTCATCCTGGAAGGCATGCAAAGTTATTGGCAAACATCGTTCGATTTGGTGAGTCATTGCTAATGAATAACGACAGTGCTAGAAGTAGAATATGTCGTCAAATAACTGTAATGATTTAGTTGACTCAAAATAATAGCTCCAGAAACTTTCATTAGAGTTTGTAAACAAAAAATTACAATTATTACAGAAAAAAAACCAATATGTTGTCAATCGCGATGGAGGAAAGTGGAAACAAATGGAATTGTTCAACAGTGATACGTTGGAACGTTCGTTAGCTTTGTGGCAAGAGATTTTTATTTAGTTCTCTTCGTAAACACAAGATATAATTCGTGTAGTTGTTGAAATAAAATATTCATTTAAATATCTTTAAAAATTTACGTGTATATGTTATACCTGTGATAAAAACAATTTCAACTTTTCAGAGATGTTAGATAACATTTAAACCTAAAGGGTACGTTAGCTCTGATATTGCTGCGTTATCCATGTAATAATCAAGGAAACATATTTAAAAAGTTCATACATGTCCGGTTTTAAGCAGTTATTTTTGCCAATCTTTATCAATACATTTAGGGCCGCTGTGACATCTGGTATGTAGATACATTACTAGCGGAATGTGCTAGATACCTTCTTGTTGATCATCTTCAGAGGCAACAATCAATTCCACAAGATAATTGTGACAATCGATTGGTGACCATGTAGCTCGCCAGATTCTGAGTTAATTGGTGCGCGTGCGTGTGTGGAGAACATATATTGCGAGCAAATGCACGCACGCTGCGAATTCTGGCATGCACGATTATAAAAACATTGTGGCTACTTCAACGTTCCTGTGCTCGTGCTCGTACCAATATTACAACAGCAGTACCCTCTTGAGGAATATTCCTAGACGAAAGACTGGGGAATGGATGAGGTGGTGACCAGGCCAGATAGCAGTCCAACCAATCCAGCAGAATTGTAGGTGCTGGGTTCTGCTTGCATCGAATTATTTCGTGAGTCAATGTAAGAATCGTTCTTGAAAGGTCCACCAACAAGTGCTCCAGTCGCAACATTAGGATTTGGCGCATCAGATGTGAGCCATTTGAAACCCTTGCAACCTGTATTGGCATCCACTGGAATTGATGCACCTCTGTGGTGCACCTTTTGTGGGTAGTTGCTTCCATACCCCACAAGATAGCTCAGCTTCATCGGGTTATTGCCCAATATGTAATCAGCCTAAAAATTAAAGACACATCGTATTAGTCGAAGTAAGAGGACTTGTACAGGGTTTACCCAAGTTGATCGAGACCATGGAAAACAGGAATAATAAATAATATCCAAGTCTAGATAAAACTGAGCGACCTTACCTGTTTCTGATCCCAAAAAAAAAAAAATTGCAAAAAGAACCAGAATGCAAATAATCTGAAACTACATAGAAGGGATACACCATCCTTCATGTTCTGTTCATAGTCAAATGTACCTTCACCTAGTATTTATATTTTGTATTCCAACATCATAAATTAAACTGCTTATCAGAGAGGCACATCCATAATCTAAAAGTTCATGTATAAGAAAGCTAACATTGTACTAGGTAACAATCACAGCAGTGTCTGTCAAAGATAAGGGGATTAGTTGTGATGGAAATGTGAAAGTGCCTTCGTCTGGTGCAAAGCAAATCAAGGAAGGTTTTAACCAAAATATGAAACAGATGTAGGATATTTTTCTATAAGGTAAGTATTGCATGCCATAAATGATCAAAATTTTGACAAATGTTTTTCTGAGCAGTAATCAAACAAAATCCATAAATAAGCAATAAACTCTAATCTTGCTGATACTATCTGTGTCATAATCTTGCTAAAAACTTTGACATAAATTTTGACAAATGCTTTTCTGAGCAGTAATCTCCTTGGAAACTAGCATATAATATCATTGTTCCTCCAGAATTCATTAAGATCAAGAAATCCTTGGTAATAAAAGAAGAAATGAAAAATACGAAAATTTACCTGTGAAATCGCAAATTTACGAAGATCTGTAGGTGTGAATGAGTGCCCATCACATTGCACAGACGCTGTCCGAGAAGTGAGCATGTAGTCACTGTAAACAACAGCAAGGAATGAAGCAGAAACAGGGTGCTGGAGAGAATCCCATTCATCTATCCAAACCAACCCACCTGCAAATATAATTGACAAAGCAGATGCAGATTCATTATCTATGCATTTTACTCTCTAATATGTGTTTGAGAGGGAGAGTGTGTGTGTGTGTGTGACAGATGGTGGGGAAGAAGGGGAAGTTGTCCTTGTGCATTGTGCTGAAGCAGATATGGTATTTACTGCAGCAGCTACAGTAATCTGTGTCAGGAGTGTCAAATGCTCCCAACCGCAATGGATAAACACCATATTTTCAATATATATATATATATATACAGGAAGGAACTTCACAAATGTACAAATGGAGATAAAATGCGAACTCCATGTCAGTAGGTTTTATTATTCTAGACCACTTCTTCGTATGGAAACTTGTATACTTGAAATCATCAAAATTTAAAACAAAAAGAAAATCCAGAATTTAGCAATACGAAAAATTTGATAATAAGAAATAAGAGAGATGGATGTAAGTTACTTAGAATTACTATACACAGAGAGTTGAACAAAGTAGTGAAATTTACCATCAGTTCTACTGTTAGTAGCAGTGGGTGATTCAGGCAAGAGACCACACATTATTGCTTCAGCTGTTTTTCTATACCTCTGAATATCAACTTTCTCAGCAGTAGAGGAGAACTTAGAGTTAAAGAAGCTTGACCTGGACAGGAGAACCTCCACAAACATCAAACAGCCAAAAAGCTTTAGATACACAATTTGGGAAAATATAATGACATAAGACAAACATTAACGAATAACTACGGGCTATTCACAAATGTATCCAAAAACCTTACAACATAAAACAAGAATGACAATGGTCTGATTAGACAGTATTTTTGCGAATCAGTTTCAAATGGCAACAGGCAAGATTGGCATGTTTACAGAGCGGAAAATAAATTCAACAAAAATTTTCTGAAAAACATCCTATTTCCAAACTGAAATATTATTATCTGGAATTCAACTAAATATTGGTTCAACTAATCAAATGCAGACAATAGCTGGTAAATGATCATGACTTTAGAAAGGATACCTGTGTGCCAGCACGTTTGTCATCCCAACTGAACCATGTTGGCCTGCCCCAGTCTGCAAATAACTTTCCATTTTTTACAGTGACATAGTTCATATATGTCGGGTCTCCGGTGGCATGATAGAGCCATGCAGCCGCCCACAAGAGTTCGTCATGGTAATTAGTAGAGTTGTAGTACGACTGGACTTGAGGAATGCTATCACTGTACAACCCTCTGTACGTATCAGCAAAAGTAAATAGCTTTTTGGAATGCCTCAGGAGAGTTTCTGAATATGATGGGTTGCTAGCCTTGAACACCATAGAAGCAGCTGCAAGTGCTGCTGCTGTTTCAGCAGCAACATCTGAGCCTGGGGAAGTCTTGTTCACCTGAGTGAGAGGCCTCTTTTCAGACATGTCCTCTGGTCTTTCCCAACACTTGTGATCTATTGAAGGATCTCCTACCTATCAACCAATACGACAGATGTTAGAAACCAAGTGATAACAAAGGCTAAGAAAATCATTTATAAAATAATCAAGCATCAGAGATTGCTAAGTTACGATTTGAGGAAAACAGTAGTAAAATTGTTGGTTCATAAATTAACATATGGCATACAATAAGAAATAAATCTAAAGTTATCTAAGAAATTTCTATCAAGATCCGATGACTGAAATGAGAGAGATCTTGCAATTGGTATTATGATTTTATCATGACATTTCATCAAGTACATGTTGGGACAAATAGTTCTACACCGAAAATAATATCGATATCGATCTTGTTTATAATATAGCAGAGAATCCTTCAATTACTCAACTAGGTTTTATTAAAATATGAGATCATTTTAATTGATATCAAAGCCAAGTTGTGCACATTATAAACAGTACCAATGTCAAATCTACCAATAACACAGTTGAAAACCCTCCAACCACTCAATTGGGTTTTGGTGGAATATCAAGTCTTTCTACTTGGTATCAAAGTCAGGTTGTGCATTTTATCTATTAGCCACGTGTAGGCCTGGTCCTCAATTGGAAAAAAAATACCAGTGTCAATGAAAGGCCTAGAGTCATGCATGCAGATGAGTGTTAGAATCCATAAACTCACATCAAAAATAGTATCGATGTCGATCTTACTTATAACATGGTAAAGAACTCTCCAACTATTCCATGAAAGACATCGTTCAAAAGCAGTTTTTTTCAATTCAAAAACACACTCTAATCAGCCATGTAAGCATTGCTGTCGGTATCATTTCAGGTAATTAGAATCAAAAGCAAATATCACAAATTGGGTTACTTAAGAGACGCTTCAAGCATCATGCATTCGAGTTTACCTGTACATAAAGCACGTTCTCTCTAGGATTTGCATGAACAAGGTAATCGGTAATCCACTTGAGCGCATCCTTAGCATGATCCAGCTCCTTCACCGAGGACATCTGATCTCCGTACTCAAGGATCGCCCACGACAAAACGGTCGCCGTAAAAGCCATCGGGAAACCAAACTTAATGTGATCCCCAGAATCATACATGCCTTTCGACAGATCCAACTTCGCTTGCTTCCCATCATTCAGCGCCGAGTCACCCCTCCACTTAATCCTGTTATTCACCAACTTGCCGGCTACACATTAGAAATACGAAAAAGAGTCAATCAAATCCATCTTCGCCAACCAAATCGAACAAAAAGCAAGAGCACGAAGAAGAACTTGGGATTCCCCTCAGAGAAGAAGGAAAGGGCAAGAAAAAACTACATTTTTGGACGTCGAAGAATTGCAGGGCCACGGACAGAGCGTCGGCGTACTTTTTGTCAATGGCACCCGGCGGACCAGGGACAGGTAACGGCTCCACGGACGAATGGTGAGACTTCTTGAAGGCGATAACCGCCGCCGTGGCCACGACGGCCGCAACGCAGAACACGATGATCCATCCACACCAGCCTTTGGACTTGGACCCCTCCCCCATTTCCCACCAGCCAAACCCAAGAGACGAAGCAGCAGTAGCAACAACAACGGCACCGCCACGAGCCCCGCGTATCTACGCCTGCATTGGCGAAGTAGATCGTATCGGACTCCCTAGGGTTCCGGCTCGGGGATGGGCCGGCGGAGAACGGAGAAGCCGAGTGCTGGATTCGTCCCGTCCTCGCACGTCCAGTTCAGATCTGTGAGGTATAAGCGGAGAACGCTGCCTCACAATCCATCGGACGGGAGGATGGCGAGATGACGAAAACAGCCTCACCAACTTTGTGAATTGACGGCAACGGGCAGAGGAAGGTGTCCAGATCGCGGTGGCAGGAGCGGGTCATTCTCGTATTCCAGTAAAGGATGGTTCATGGTTGGGTTGTCCGTTCCAGAGCGTGTCGGTCTCCTTTTTCTTTCGTATTTTCCTGGGAAAACAAAGCCCGGATTAATTTTGCGATATGGCGGGAAGGAGATCTGGTGCTCCGCGTCGGTTTGTTGACGGAACCGGAGAGTGAGCGTATCGAACTAGTAAGGTAGAGATGTTTTTTAAAAAAACAAAATTATTATTTTAATATAATTTTACTATATTAGCGTTTTGTTTTAAAAAAATTATTTTAACTCAAGGTTGTGTTCTGAGAAGTAAAGATTGTATTGTGGAATTATTTAGCGTGTAATTAATTTTAATAACTATGAAAAGTTAAAGTTAAAAATGGTAAAGTAAATAAAGTTAAAATTGTATATAAAAATAAAATAAATAAAAAATTGTAACGCAAAAATTTAAATATAAAAATCTGTGTAATAATGATTATAAAGTTTACGATGATAGGGTGTATTAAATGACGTAAAAGTTTATAAAAAATTAATATATAATAAATAAAATTTCAACCTACAGAACCTCTGAGACGCTGACAGCGATGCCGAGTGAACAACAAACTCCCTGCGTATCTTTCGCTCTCCCTACTTTAAAATTGAAGTATGACATGGAGAATAATTTACGATAAACTCGATCAACATATCGACGCTCTATCATGTGAGAGTAGTACCATTCGAACAGATCGTCAATATGTGATCGCCAAAAAAAAATTGATCGTCAATATGTGACAAACTTGATCGGACGGTTCCACTGTGCCCAAAGTTTTGTCGAGATGAACTGTCATTTTCTTAGAAAAATGATTGAGCAACCTCAATTCTCCTTTTGCTGCTTCTGTTCAAGAACATGTGTATTTTTTAATTGGTCGTGGGAGGAGATCGAATGGATCTTTTCTTAATTGTTGCAGAGGCGCATCAACCAGAAAGTTGATTTTTCCGCATTTTGCATCAAGAGTAAAATGAGAGACCGTACACGTTAATTATATATATATATATATATATAT
>JAMKPZ010009786.1:0-12104 GCA_024699675.1 Amphibolis antarctica | reverse complement strand
CGTTTCCCTCGGTTAGCCTACAATATAGACAAAAATATGTATCTTTTTTGTAGTGATAAATGTATAAATCCTTGCATAATAGAAAAAAATCGAACGACAAAATTTTACATGGAAATCTAGTTTTGTCGAGCCAATTGACAAAATTAGAAAGAAAAAGGCTTCTCTTTTAAGGCCTGTCATCCAGAAAAGATGAACATGTAATTAAGAGAATAGATTTATTACCTCGTCACATCAGCTGAGAATCCTTGAGCAATGGAAGATGATAGAGAAGAGTCTCTGGAAGGTTCATCTGAAAAGTTCCAATTCATTATCTACCAACTAAATTTGGATGCCAAAAATACACAAATATAGATCATACTTTTAGAAGCATCCGGCGCTAACAAAGAAATGCCTATAAACACAAATGCCATGCCTAGTAGGAACATCGATATTCGTACAGAATCAAATACCTGTTGAATAAAGATGATTGGACGAACTCCTAGTAATGCTGGTAAAAGGGTTTACCACAATAGATGACAATTATATAAAATTTACTATGCCTTTCACCTGATATTCCTGAAAGTATATGAATCCTGTAGAAATTGAAAAGAAGGTCCATGAAATTTGAAACATTGGAACAATTAAAATTGCATCAAAAAGTGCCAATCCCTCGTTCAATCTTGTCATCTGTATAAGAAAAATTAGGTGAAACTAAGATATTGGAGGCAACTAAAAGGTTTTTTTTTTGACCAAAAATACTCAATTTGAACTACTGTACATGTTATATTTCATATTAGTTGATATTTACTTCAAATATTATAAAAGTGCGGTTCTCACATCTTATAATTTCCAAATGGGAGCAATGGGTGATGAAAATAATGATGAGGACAATAGTAAGAGTGTCTTCAGTAGTTGGTCCAAATCTATTATTGTGGCAAAAGACAAGGAATAACACAAGAATTCTAATTTCTCAGATTATGCTGTGCTACCGTACTGGACATTATGGATGTTCATGATGGTTATATTTCTTGCCTTTTCCTTCTAATTGACTTAGTTATTTGCATTTGAATGTGAATGTGTAAAGATATGCCTGATGTGAACGCTATTTAGTTATTTATGTTTACTTGTAGTTGTGAATCATATAAATCATGTGAATGCTAATTTTACTCAGTCATTTGTGAATGTAAAGGTGAATGTGTATGGAATGTAAATGTGAATTTTATGAAATGTGAATGTGAATGTCAAATGTTTGGGATTTTGAATTTATATTGTAGATGAAATGATGAATGAAAATGTGATTTGTGAATACATTTGTGACTTAAAAGTGAATGCAATGCTTGTTAAAAGAATTAATAATATTTCTGGTATCACATATGAATATGGTATGAATTTACACAACCAAGAATAATTTTTAAATTTTATTTACTTGCAAGTTTCAGACCGAAAACACTTATTTCCTGTCCAGAATTATCTACCTATGTGAGAGAGTCAAAGAAAATCTCAAATATTTTTTCCAGAAAATACGAAAGAATTTCCTTCACCTTTTATTAAGGGAAATGTTCTTTGTCAATGTTTCTCGTCTAAACTTAGAAAAGATGTAGGAATAATTTCTTTCATCTCTCCCTTGACTATATCATTTGTCTATCCTCCTATCTAGATAACATGTTACAAGAGAAAACTTCCCTCATTTGTCCGTTATCTTTGACCAAAGGAGAGGAGAAGGGAAAAAAACAAATACGAGAGAACTTTTCCCTCGTCAAAAATGCTTTGTGTGGTAGTGCATTACCCAGAATCCAGCTGTACTGAGAAACAGCAGAAGCATGGAATACGTGAACCAACCATGCAATTTATAGTTGCCCGAAATGCTCAACCTTAGCACGTTCGAACTGTGGAAAAAAATAAAATAGGGGAAAAAGATTACTTACTAGGAAGAAATTGCCTCTAAAATTCAAAACCATAAAATCATCCAAATTCGAGTAATCCTTACAGTGACTTGGCAAACAGAACAGAGCATGAACCTATGGCACCTGAAATAGTGGCATACGAGAAGGGAAGTAACATCATCCAATAAGCACTAAGTTCTGATCCAAAACTTGAAATTGCACCCTCTCCCCTCCTGTTTATGGAAATTATTATTAAATAAGGAAAAAGAATTTGGTAAGGACCTGCTAAACCAAATAACAATTTTGAGAAGAAAATGCCAGCAAGATAATGTAACTGAGAGATAAAATTATGGATCAGGAAAATTTCCTCACCTATAAATATAATGACTGATGGCAACAACTAATACCAAAATCACGCAGTAAAGAAGGAATATTATATTGTTGTACTTTTCTCCCAGCTGTTCTGGTGAATAAACTGAAAACAAATGGAACAAATTTTCATTAACTCATTGCTGAAATTTCTGTTTGTGTAAAATGCAATAAATTTAAGCTGAATATTATGACATGATCTAGAATACAGACAACTATCAAGATTTAGATACAAGTGCTAGACATGATAAATAACATAGCTTGTCGCAGTAATTCCCATGCAAAAATCAAGTGAGTACCAGGTGACTGGTGATTGCCAAATGAAACAAGGAAGATGTTCCCAAAAACTATAAAAGCTGTTGCCACAATGATCCTGTGAAAGTAAGTGGATTACATGACTTAAGATCTTAATAAGTTGTAATAAAATTCCAAAAGAAAAACAAAGGTTTAAGAAATAACATACTTGAATGAAATATTTCTGCTCAATACGAAATATGAAAAGGCAATATTGGATACAAATTGAATAGATCCCAGAGCTGCAAGTAGTGACTGTGGCATAAGAAAGGTTAGGCATAACAAAAATGCTGAATGAAATAATTACATTTTTTATGTAAGATAATAGCAAGATTTTCCTTGATGACATATTAGCTAGCCGGACTGATCAACAAAATTAGATGAGAATGCAAGTTCAAAGTCATATATATTTATGATCGTAAGCAAGGTTTTTTGAACGCATGACCATGAAATTCAAAGTTCAAAGTCAAGGTTGAGCCACTTTGGTTCTTGAATACAAAAGTCAATGTGAAAGCAAGTAAAGGTGGAAGATTGTTATTCCATTTTTTTTGTATAATCCCCAAAATTTTATTCATTGGACCGGGGTGTCCGCAAATGAAATCAATAAATGAACTTTGTTATTCCATTAACAATTACTGAATTTCTATAAGTTATGGTAAATTACAAGAATTCCAATGTAGAACTATTAGCCACTGTTAAGACGCTAACTCTACTACTACCTCTCAAGTTGGAGTATTCAATTTGCAAGACATAGATGCAACTAAAAACAAAAAAAATTGAAAGTGGAAGTACACAGTTGCAATAGACAGAAGACATGCAGAAATCACAAAAGTTGATGTAGTCGAAGTTGCACAACATCCAGATAATAATGAGCAACCACATTGACTCCACAATAAAAAAGGAGAGCACACAATAACAAAGATGTACGACACTTGTACAACAAAACTTAAAGTTGCAAACAAAAGAATACCTATAAATGCGAACAGAAATACATTCCTAAACAAAATGAACTCTTCACTTTTCTCGCATCTCCCTTCTTTCCTTCTTTAACTGACAGTTTTTTATTCTTTTTTTAACTCAAATTAAAGTTTCACTGTTAAACTAAACATTAAAACACTTTCCGATACTTGCACAATTTACCTAGACAATCTCTCAGTTTAACCATTAACATTAACAGTAAATATATGTAAAACTGTTAAACATCAATAGAAAGTATACTAAAGATTAATATACTCATGTTTTTATCATCAAAACCAATAAGAGTACTACTAGTTCAAAGTCAACAATTGGGTATGCCTCCATTAGCAAGCATCAATAGCACCCAAGGATAATCAAAAGCTAGTATCGAAGTTTATGAACCATTCCAAGTAATTGTGAGGCGAGAAGGTTGCCTACAATCTATAACTATCAAAAGATTCACAAATTCCCCTCATATTGCATGTCTCACTCTTAAGGAGAAAACTAGGAACCCATCAAATGCAATAGGTGTTGCTCAAATGGATTAACATGATACAACACAAACCAACAAGGGCAAGTCATAGCTGACATCTTGGTGCGCTAGGAAGGACAAGACATCAACGAAGCCATATGGGAACCATATGAAGACATGGTAAAATGGTGGCTTGAAATGTTCGCCATAAGACAGTGAACTCTCTTAAAGGGTGTTATAGGCCTAATTGTAAATTGATCATTAAGATGTTTATTAAGGACCAGTCCCCTATAAATAGCATGCATTGTATTGTAATCAGGTTTTTAGGTAATAAACAACTTTTACGCCTATGCAAAAAAAAAACTTTTAAACCTATGCATGCACAAGGCAGGTTGTCTCTCTCGTCTGTTTATCTTTCTACTAATCTATCCAAGCAGACCACCACTAGAATCAACAACTATTCTCTCTCTCTCTCCTCCTTTCTCTATTGCTTCCAACCTCCCTCACATTAACCCATCTTTCATAAGCTAAGAATAGGGTCGTGGTGAAAGAGTTCTGACATCAACCTTGGGCAGTAACAAAGCATCCAACGGCCACCTTCGTCCATCTATTGATCTCAAGTGATTAACTGTGTGAGTTCTAGAGGAGAGATCACTAGGAGAAGAGTTGCATGGAGGAGTCACCTACACACATAGGCATTGCTTGGAGTTACAGTGATGGTTGAAAGAAGATAGTCATTGGTCATGGCAAGCAATGGTGCTAGGGTTTCAAGAGACAAAGAAAGATTGAGAGAGAGGAAATTTACCATATGAAAATGGTTATTTTCTTGATTAACCATTTACAAATGAGTTAAAGGATATATATAGTGAAGGGGCTATTTACATAAAATACCTTAAACTATACAATTATACAATAAGTAACTCTAACAATTACCTATTTTACTTAACAAAAGTGCAACCCTTCACCTTCCCTTTTTTCAACATGGAAAGAAGATGTACAATGATGACGTTTCACTTCATGAAGAACACAATAAAAAACATGAAAAAATTTGAAATCTTAATATTTAAATCTTGTGATAGACATTAAAAAAACTATTGTTCATTGCAACTACAGGTTCATGAATATCATTACCAAGATTATGACATTGCAACAATCAAAATCCTGTTCTATTATTGAAGGCATGATTGCCAGAATGGGATCACATCTGCTAAACAAAAAAAATGTTTTTCATCAACTTAATAGCCCGAATCCTGTATTAATGAATCCCAACTGGTGGAAGTTTTAGTTTACTGGTCCATAAGAAAACTTTTTTGTGATTGTCATTATTACGTGAATTTCTGGTGGCATGGTATTTTTTGTAGGATTTTTAAAATGGTACCTGGCATATTCACACAGGTTTTTTTCTTTAGTTGGGCATATCATTCTGATTTTCTAATTTATGTTTGAAATTTATGCCATGAAACAAGGGAATTCATATGTGAGAAAGAAGAGCTCATGCTAAAAACAAAGCTGAAGATTCAGTTCTGCTTTTATGTCTAGCCAGTTGAACTCAAAAATTGGTAATTTACTTCAGAGTTAGGGTCAAAAGAAATAAATTCTTTAAACAGGTACATGTTCTCCAAAATTGCTACTTTTCAAAGTTGAAGGCCATTTGCAAAAGAGAAAGTTTCTTATGTTTTCGGAGGCACAAGGTTGATCCACTTTTCAGGTAAAATTGTTTTCCATCAACGAAAATCAAACTTACCTGGGCAGCATATCCAAAAGAAATGAAATTGAGACAGTTTCCTAAAGCAAAGAAAAGAATGCCTGTACACAAATGTATAAATTTTGTTTTCAGATACTACCAAAATGAAATAAAACAATAATAAACCCAGTAAGTGTGGTAGTTACCTACTCTCCAAGAGTTGAAGTAAATAATGGGCTTAACAACAATTTTATTATCTCCGTCACCACTAAGAAGCTGGAGTCTCTCACGCTGGAAATGAATAAAAAAAACAGTAGTAAAGGTAAAATTTCTAAGAAAATATAGTAATGCGCAATTTTGAGCATGTTAATGATTTCAAAATTTTCTAAGAGAACATGCATTTTTCTAAGGTCAGAATTTGTCTTTGTTTGAATTTTAAATTGACTTAAAAGATTAAATGCTGTTTTCTTTAATGGCTATTGTGTAATGCCACAAACATTTATTTATGTAATTTAATCAACAATATAATTCATACAAAAATAACAATAAAGGAGCTTCCAAGAAATTGATGACCTTGAGAAAATAGGAAGTTAATGACAAAACCGATGCAAGAGGGTCTCATGAATATGGCATTTGGGGAGGATCCACTTGTACAACACCTTGCCTTCACAAATGAAACTGTACTTTCCACTGATTTGAACCTATGAGCTCCAGGTCAAAATGGAACAACCTTGCCTCATTATCAAAAATCACCCTCAAAAACATATTAAGGTAAATAATAAGATATCCTTTTCACCAAGCACACACACAATTCTTTTTTCATGTCTTGGTTCAAAAGTATGTCATTGAACCTCAACATAACACGCTTGAAATTGATAAACCATTTGCACACTGAATTTACAAACCAGTTACAACTGTAATTCTAATGCATATACAAGAAGATAGAGAAAGGCAATCAATAAAATGAATTGTTGACAGGTAGAATTAATTTATACATTCATCTGACCTAATGCACATGAGGTCCATAAAAAAGCATAAAGACTAGTTCCAAATTGAAGGTACAGGCATTTAACTTGAAGCCAGAAACAGCATTCTGATAATACCTGATCATGGCCAAGTTTCAAGAGATTGGTTCCAAAATTGATGCCAATACTTCCCACTAAATTGATGACTGCTCCAATCATCCAGTCATCCATGGAAAAAATACTGGACAATTTATGTGAAAACTACTCTGCAGATTGACTATAGCCAGTCATTGTATTTGCTCTTGCATTGCAATTTCAGTGGCTAATTTAACTCAGCACGCCTGATCTCTACAGCCTGATACATCATTATAAATATAAGGTGTCAATTAGTAGTGGCGATGGCAATGATGATGATGATGATGATTTAAGTATTACAAAGAGAAATATCAAGAGATGGTTATCACTTCTTTTTTTCATTTTGGCAAAGTCAGCAATACTCACACAAGGTCATTTTAATTAAATACAAAATTTGTCAGACTATTTAGCTGACTAGTGGTGACATAACTTTCTTTTTTTATTTAAATGGTAGAAGACAGAAACATTAAACCAATATTTTGTATAGCATTAATATTCTAGTTATGCTTTTATAAAAGAAAAACAACAACAATAATTCTCTCTTGTTTGGACTTTTTCATTAGACAAATCCTGTTTTGGCAACACTCCACATAATATCCTCTCTCTCTCTTAAATACCAAATATACTTGATCATCGATGGGAAGACCAGCTTCCTCTCTGCCTTGAAATTCAATCTAACCAGGTAACTGTGTCAGGAATACCTGTTTCCTGTTTAACTAACAACATGTCTATTCTATTAACTGATGAATTTAGCCAAGAAAGATCCAGCTATTGAGGCCAGTTTGCACAAATGATATGCCAGTTGAAAGTAGAATATATACTTTGTTCCCTTTTAAAAGATTAAACAAGGAAGAAACATATTTGTATGTAACACAAATTCCCTCAACGGTAATAACAAGAAAATTTACTACAAAACCTGAATTAGCATGACATTTTAGAAGAAAAATGATCGTGATCATGTGACAATTACGTGTGATTCCTCTGATTAAGGAAAAAAAATCAATCAGATCATCAATATTTTTCTCCTGCTAAGCAGTAATCATTGTTGCACGAATTTTACATATTGGATTTGAAAGCTACCTGTTGCATGTGTATTTCAAAGAACATGAGCTTTTAGTAGAAATTTTGGATTGTATTGGATCAGGTATTGGGTATTTGTTACATCTTGGATCTTCATCTAGAATAAAGAAATTGTTTTGGTCACCATTATAAGAATCAGTTTGTACTGGTTAGTCTAACCAGTTTGACCATAGACCAATAATACTTGTTAGGTCTGGAGACCAATACTACTTCCTTAGGATTTCGGAAGTCAATGTCTAGGGCCCAGAAAGTCCATGTCTAGGACCCTGAAAGTCCATGTCTAGGACCCCAAAAGTCCATATCTAGGGCCCCTAAGGTCCAACTTCTAGAGACCGGTTGTGTGTGATTATGCTTTGAATTATAAGGGTATGTTTGTAATTTCCATATTTGGTGATGCCCTAGTTTCTTCTTATAGAAGGGAAACTTTCTATAATATGCATGTAAAACTTTTATAGTGAAGAAAAAACCTTAGTGTGGTCGTGGACATAAACATTGCTGAACCATGTAAAATCTCTTGTGTACTTTATGTGCTTACCTATTTTTCTCTTCCACTTCTTTCTCTAGATAGTGTGTCAGATATATATATTCCTAGGTTAAGGATTTTGGTTTAAGAGGAAAAGTGGAGCAATGGCAAAAGATGGTAAGGTCAAAATCAAAAGGTTCAATGGTAGAGACTTCAATTTTCAAAAGATGCAAATAAAAGACTATCTCTCTATCAAAAGAAGCTAAACAAACCACCATTGGGGAGAAAGACAAAAGGGGTGGGATGGGATTCTTGGGAGCTATTAGATTGTCAAACACTTGGTGTGATCAAACTAACACTGGTGAGAAACATTATGTTCAACATCATCAAAGAGAAGACCATCATAGATCTAATGAAAGTGTTGTCAAATAAGTATAAGAAGTCATCAACATCAAATAAGGTATATTTGAATTGATGTGTTATTTATTTAATCTTATGATGGGTGTGTTGCAAATTACATCAATGAATTTAATATCATTATCACTCAATTGAGATTGATGGAGATCACGTTCAATAATGAGGTGAAGGTATTGATCTTGTTATCATCACTACTAGAAAGTTGGTCAACAATCATGACCAATGTTAGCAGCTTGCTAGGTCATGCAAAGTTGAAATTTAAAGACAGCAGGGATCTAATTTTGAGTGAAGTTGTTTGCAAAAAACAAAATAGAGAATCTTAAAGATCTACTTTAAATGTAGAGAGCAGATGAAGGGATCGAAAGCACAACCAAAATACCCATAGTAGATCTAATGTCCAAGGGGAAGAGCAAAAATCATAAGGATATCATCTACTAGAATTGTGACAAAAAGGGTCACTTCAGCGGTTAGTGCAAGTTATTGAAGAAAAAGAAGATGATTCTGCAAATTCATTCAATGAGGCATTGCAGATGCTTTAATCTATTGTTTTACAACCCAATAGAGTCGAAGGTTATAGACTCCAATGCATCATTTCATTCCACAAATTGTCAAGAATTACCACATAACTATGTTGCAACTGAAATCAAAAAACTCTACCTAGCAAATAATAGTCCTTTGGATATCATAAGTAAGGGTGAGGTTCATATAAGGACACACAAAAGATTATAGAAATTGCAGGAAGTCAAATATGTTCCTAATCTTGTGAGGAACTTGATCTCTATGTGTCAGCTTAATAATGAAGGATACAAAATAATATTTGAACGAAGACAATGGAAAGTAACCAAGGGTATCATGGTTGTGGAACAAAGGAAAAAAGATAAGTACACTCTATTTAGCATTAAGACAGAAGGACACCATTATAGTTGCTAATTGTTCAATTAAGTCAAAGTTATGACACAAAAGACTTGGGCACATGAGTGAAAAAGGAATGAATTTATTAGCATCAAATAGAAAAATATTGAATCTGAAGTTGGTGGATTTAGGACTTTATAAAGACTACATTTATGGAAAATAGAAGAGAGTGAGTTTTGCAAGGTTAGTAAGGACAACAAGGACTCAAAAGTTCGAGTTAGTTCATACTAACATATAGGGATCAACACTTGCAAAGATCCCTTGGAGGCTCATGCTACTATGTTACATTTATTGATGACTAAACCACAAAAGTATGGGTTAATATTCTAAAAAACAAATCTAATGTGTTTGCTACCTTTAAAAAAAGAGATGGCTAAGGTAGAAAATCAAACTAGTTAGAAAGTGAAAGAGTTTGAAATCTGACAATGGTAGAGAGTATGATAGTCAAGAGTTTAACGATTTCTTTGTAGAGCATGAAATTTGAATGATTAAAGCAGATGTTGGAAGACCAAAGTAGAATGCTGTTGCAGAAATAGCAAACACCAAGAATCCAACTGACATGCTAACTAGGGGTATAAGCACTTAGAAACTAAGGTTATGTATGGCCTTAGTTGGCCTCCAAGCTACTTAAAGAAAAGGAGGCATCACACCAGGAACTTCACTCAAAAGAAGAACAAGGAAATTAAAGAAGAGCATTATTGTTTACATGATTAGTCTCCAAGTGAGAGATTGTTAGGTATGGACACCAATACTACTTCTCTAGGACCCTAGAAGTCTATGTCTAGGATGTTGGAAATCCGTGTCTAGGATCCTGGAAGTCCGTCTCAAGAACTCCAAAAGTCCATGTCTAGGACCCTTAAAATTCGTGTCTAGGGCCCCAAAGTTCCAGCTTCTAGAGACCAATTGTGTTGTGATTATGCTTTGCACTATAACGGTATGCTTGTAATTTCCATTTTTGGTATACCCTGGTTTATTCCTATAAAAGGGCTGCCTTCTATAACATGCATGTAGAGCTCTCATAGTCAAAGAAAAATTCTAGTGTGGTTGTAGATGTAGGCACTGTCAAACCATATAAAATCTCTTATGTACTTTATGTACTTGCTTGTCTTTCTCTTCCACTTCTTTCTCTAAACCATCTGCAGGATATATATATTCCCCTTAATACTAACAGCTCAACCACCCCTGGTTGGGCTGTTTTTGTGGTCAAACTGAGGCTGCCAGTTGGACCAGGCAGTCAGACCAGTAAAACCAATCGGCCTGATCTGGAATAATCAGGAAATTTTCCAATGTCTTCCCATGTTCGATGGGCATTTTCAGGACTTCACACACAGACCATGCACTCGACACTTGGCACACATGAACCCTAGCCATACCATGACTTCAGGTGGTCTTCATGGTGGGCCTCTGTTTCCCATGCCATGTACAGGTCCAATTGCAAAAGAATGACAAAAGTAAATTACGTTCTAACAAGTACTAGCAGTGCAAAACAATTTACCCCAACTTTCTATACTCCAATATCAAAAAACCGTCATGAATCTATAGGAAAAGGACTCCGCCTAGACCTCTCCCATATTCCCAACCTTTCCCAATCACATTTTCGAAAGCAGAACTAATTTCCATCTTAAAGCTCACAACCTGACAGATTTCAATCCCGAACGAATGCAAAGACGATACCGCAAATCTTCCCAGAGCAAGCATCGTAATCCGACCCAAAACCAACGCCCAACACAACAACCAAGATTCTCACGCCACCGACCAAAACAAAAACCCCCAAGCTCAGCTCAGATCAGATCTGCAAAATGCACTGTACCACAATCAAGACCGCAACGTAGATCTCTCGCCACCTCCACCATTACGAACCAAAAGCAACAATCGCAATGAATGGTCCTGGAATAACAAAAATCGTTGAAACAACATAAGAAAGAAGAGGAGGTCGACACGTACGACATTGAACTGGCCGGATTCGATCGGGACGACAGGGAGATGCAGATTCTTCTCGTTCTTGGTTGGCCGGATTCTAGTTCGCCGCCGGGGGAGCGGAGAGGCAGAGGTTGGGAGGCGCTGCTCTTCCTTCTCCTGCCCCAATCTCCAAATTTTCCCAAACCGCCGTGGCTTCGCCGTCCATACCAAAGAAAATGGATAATTCTTTTCGCCCTGCCCAAACATGATTTTTCTTATATTTTATTTTAAGAAACAGAAATTTAAAAAACAAAAAATTTAAAAATAAAAAATACTTAAAATTATTTATGTAAATAAAAATTTTAAAAAATTATTTTTTATAAAATTTATAAGGGTTTAATGGTTCTGTAGGTGCCTACAGCTACAGAACTGACAGTTCTGTAGGCACCCGTTGGATGAAAGATGAACGGCTGTTTGATGAAGAGAGAGAGTGTTGGAAAAAAAAAGCCGCGCGGAAAAAATTTCCCTTCCCGCCGATGACAGCCGCGCGGAAAAAATTTCCCTTCCCGCCGATGACAGTCGCGTAAAAAAAAAA
>JAMKPZ010009785.1:0-20380 GCA_024699675.1 Amphibolis antarctica | reverse complement strand
CCCCCTCCCTCAATAAAGGCATTTCACCGTGACACTGATCAAGCATCACAGTTGATAGTTTGGCATATCCTTCTGAACAGGACCACCCTTGCAGAATATTGAACTCGTTCTTCCGATTGGACACTAGAAGAATCGCATTGTTCCAAGTTAACGTGCCTATGAAACACATCAAGCAAGGTGATGCCTATGTACGACCCCTTGGCATACTAGATCTCTGCACCATACTGCCATGTGCCCAGACCCAAGACATCTAAGGCACTGATTCCTTTACCATCAACAATGTGCACCCCCAACTCCTCCCCTTACATCTTCACCTCCTTCACCCATGGTTTCCCACTCCAACCTTATGTTCACCCCACACATGACTTTTAGCTTGTGAAATTGAGGACATGGGACAAAGACTATTCATTCCCCTATCCTGATTGTGTTTTTTATGTTTCCTCGTATGTCTTTCCTTTGTTTTGTCTGAGTGTTGGGTTTTGACAGTTTCATTGTTGATTCCAACCATATCACATGTAGGCTGATAGTTTTGTTTTTTGTAATAAAAGTGCACTTCTACTGCACTCAAAATTAGTTTTTCTACAGATGTTAAATGATGTAAAATTTATGAAATATCTAATGATATTACACACTTTGATTGATTAATAAAACAGTGGGGGGACTCACTGGGCATCAATTGAAATGAATATTATCAATGAGATTTTATAGCATAGAGCTCCAATAAGCCAAATGGTGATCACAAATCATGAATGTTCTAAATATAAGATAAATACGTAGTAATCAATACCAGAATTAAAAAATTATTTGAGCCTCAAATAAAAACATTTTTAAAGAGAAAGAGTACCTTAAATAATAAGTTCTGTAAGCCGATGGACCTTCTCTAAAAAGTATTGACAAACCGTTTCGGATTAAAAATGTACGTAACTGTAAATTTGAACAGTAGATATAGATTTCTGATCAGCAATTTAATTTAGCTTATAATATAAAAATTATATAGGCCAATAAAAGCATCAGAACTTCCATTATTTTGGCACTAATGGCATCATATCATCAGGTAGACACCTTAATATCCCCTTACCCACAATGTAAGATTCATACTCATTGATGAGAATTGAATTTCTGAAAGAAATTAATAAAATTTTCAGCTATCCCTGGGAAGAAATGTGAAAAGATGGTCATGTGTGCACAGGCTAGTGATTAGCAATTAAGAATCGAGATTACATGGAGTGCTCAAAGTTCTATGGGTTAACTTCTGATCTGCAAAGTACTCATCCAAAAGACCCAAGTTTTCTTCCATTTTCCCTTGAACCTTTCCGAATGAAAAAGCTTTAGTTTGAACAAGCCATGACACTGTATTGGAATTTTTCAGAACCATAAGCTCCACAGATTTTACTGTTATTTTTCCTACTACAATCTACATCAACTTGACATAAGTAACATAAAAGATGCATTGGAAAAGGTGCCACTAAGCTGAAATATACTCCTAGACAAAAAATTGTTGTTATCATGTCATGGAACCAAATGAAAGAAACAAATTCAGAAAGAAAAATCCTTGATAATTTTAGGAAAACTCAAGATATTATTTACTGGTGCATTTCTCTTATAAATTGCAGTTTACATCTGAATTAAATGTCATACCTTATATGTCAAAAATTTCAACTTAATCATCAAATTTGCATCTTCATCAGCAAGACCTTCTCCAGATGTACTAGGAGTAGAACTACCGTTAATGTTAGATAGTATGGAGCTACCATCCTTCAGAAGTTCATTTGCCTTTCCTTTATTTGCTTTGAATAGATTTACATCAACAAAAAAACCTATAAAAAAACAATAAGTGCCTCCACAAATTTAAATCAAGAAAAATAGATAAATATAGAAAAACAGGGATTGACACTTTGAAAGTTATGCACTATGGAGATTTTCACCACTAAAAACAGAGATGACCTCATGACTGAAGAGATCCTATGATGATTATGATAAAACCATCAAAGATGTGAGAAATTATTCACTTGGACAATAGTTAAAAAAATATACAAGCACAAGGCCAGAGGGACAGCAATGAGACAGTGGAGGTTGGATTATTGGAGAGAGGTTCATGTTCACCAGAGATTATGTTTGCTATTAAAATGTTGCAAGCTATGCTAAAATCTAAGGTTTAGTTTCCTTCTTCATGTCTATTACCAAAACCAAATTCTCTATGGTTTTTTTATATTGTATATTTCTCTCTAACGTGACCATTTAGATATCCTCCAATAAAAAGTTTTTCATTGATAGATAAACTATAAACTAAACGATTGAAACACTCCCAAAATTTTTAATAACTTCTCCTAAATCTATTTATGGAGCATATGCACTAATTATATTAACCATATTTTTTTTCTGTCATAAATTTAATCATTATAATTTTATCTTCTACCCTTATTAGCTTGAAAACATTATCTTTCAAACTTTTATCAACTATCTTCTAAATTACCTCTCACAATTTATTTGTTCAGATGGATGGAACAAAATAAAAAATAATCAAGGCAGATTTTCTGGGTGTAGTACTTGAAAAATTGGAAGACCTAGACAATTGAATCAATGAGGCAATAGAATCACATTTTGGTAATGAATGATTTAGGGCTTCAAAGCAAGGTAGCCAGTTGGCTATGACTCTTAACTTGAAGTGGTAAATCTCATTGTTTCATTTTCTCTGTTGTAACTGATGTAATCTTCATTTTTCAACTTGATCTCTTCTTGGAATCACTTGTAAATTTTGTTGCCCACTATCCCTTTGATAATCATACTGTTTGTTCTTTGCACAGTCCTGTTTTATTTAATGAATGCATTTCCTTGGCTGTTTCAACAAAAATGTATTCTTATTTTTAAAGCCCAACTTCCAATGGTAAATAGAGGAAAAAATAGAGAAAAATATTCCAAAAAACTTTTAGTTGCAATCAACCAAAAAAAGAAAGAAGTGGAAAATAGACAGAGAAACACCTCTATATAGTGGCCATAGTCCTCGATTGCGCCTGTGATATGAAAGAAGATTCATTAAAAATACTTGTGGAGAACACACAATCAAAGCTAGATTGTCATTTCAAGAATGTGAACCAATGATCAGACCTCATCTCCTGCTGATAACGGCGAAACACTGAATCATTAAATACATGGATGACCATTCTAAAGTGAAGACTATCATTTGACAGGGAATCAAATTTTTGGAAATTAGGGTAACACTTGAAACCAGCCGAATAATGTCTTTGTCTCATCAAGCGAATAAGTTCCTGCCCATAAATTTTAACTTGTAAGGGAGTGGACAGACCATAAAAATCCTCAGTCCGTGTAATCATGTTGGTAAAAGCATCAATCCTAAACAAATAAAATTTGGGCAGAAACGATTCTTACAACTTGAAAGAAAAAACATGGTAAAATAAGGTGGAATGATTCCACAGAAATGGCTACAAAAGATCTAGGAAAGATCATCCTGAATCAGCACATTTGTTGATTTTAACAGGAGCTATTTCTAATCCCCAGAAAAGTTGCCATAATTATCCAATCATGTTTCTTATTTGAAAAAAAAAAAAACAAAAAACATTCTCTCAAGATGCACATGCACTTCCGTCTTAATACAAGAAATCATAAAATTAGGGTCTCTGGATTCAAGTTAGAAAATGGACACATAAAATATGTAAAATTGGAAAAGGTGCATGCAATGGTAAGATATGGCATACTATCATGAAAAAAGAGAGCATGTGTCAGCCAGAGAGCCACAAAGGGTGCTTTATTCAGGATAAGAGTTTACACTTGTATAGCATGCAATATGCAAAGACCCAAAGGACAGAATCAGAAAACGTATAAGAGTTTACTTCTGCAATTATATATCCCACTTCCAAAACAGTAGAAAAAATGAAAAAATCAAGCAAAGGAGGTTTGGGGTGCCCAACTTTACTTGTATCTACCATTAGGATGTTGAAAGTGGAAAAAGTGTATGCACCATCAGATATGGCGTATTGGCATCAAAAAAGAGAGCATGTGTACCCATCAGAGAACCACATTGACATAGGGAAATATTCACACTTCACAGCATGACACCTAAGGGCAATCAGAGGACAGGGTTTGCTTTTGCTATTATGCAGACCTTCAAATGTGACACACTGAAAATCATCCAAGAGTTTCGCCATAAGAAAGCATGTAGACTAAGGAAAATCTAAGGTACCAGAAAACCTCTTTCACAAAGATGTAACTACCATCAAGTAGTTAAACTATTTATTTACAATTGTAAATCCAACCATACTTGCTTTTACATGAATGGTTGAGACTTAAAAATATTGGTGTCTACAAAAAGCAGGTATCTACAAAATGCTTGGTGGTTGGGAGGAGGGTGTGATTAGGGCTTACCTCTGCCCTAGCTAAATCTCTTGCACTTTATGAACTCTCAAAATTTGCACCGATGCCATTGGAACACAAGACATACGTGAAAATAGAATGACATTCATAAGCAAACATAAGTCCTCAATTTATAGAAGCTACACAAAAAGGATAAATATCTCTTAAGCAATGTGGAACTAAACTCTCTCACAACTAAAACTCCAATACATTATTCACTCTAACACCTTGGAATAGGATCAAGGCTTGAACAAGGGAAAACACAATGAAGATCCAACAGAGAGGAGAAAGAAGAGTTGCAACAGGCAAGGATTACAACTTTAATTCTGTGTTAAAATTTGGTCTAATGAAAAAAGGAAATGTGTTAGACTTTGATAGAAATTTTAGTGGAAATTTGGTAAAATCATAGAAGTTCCCAAAAAGGTCTAAAAAAAAAAGAATTTCAATATGAAATTTTAAGACAAACTAAATTAATCAAAAAATATACACCCAAGAACAATCACAATAATTTTTTAAGCATATATGAAATTAAAAATGCATTATACTTAAGTCTTTGAATACAATAAAAATAAAATATACTAAAAGAGAAAATATTTTTAAGAACAGTAACAACTGGTGTCATAATCCTAACAGGGAATTGGCTACATGACTTCTTTTCTTTTAAATATTTCTATTTATAATCAAATCTTTGATTAAGTTACATAAATTTAAATATTTTCTCATAATTCCTAAGAAAATAGTTTTAAGCCTTCTTTACAAGAGAATATATTTTTAATTTCACAAAATATACAATCCTTATAACGCCTTGATACCAAGTGGAATGCTGGCTCAAAATCCAGTTGTTGGCCTTGCTTCTGCTCTTATACATGGTACCATCAATGAGTTTTTGACATATCAGTGACTCCCTCCAAATGACATAATTTTACCATGACATATAGGTTAATATATTTTGTATTTGATGATATACCCATGGTATTGATGTTGAAGCAAGTAAATAAGAAAGCTCACAGCCAAATGTTGTTCAATTAATGCAAAGGAGACGGATATGCTTCTTTAAGGATATGCAAGCTAGGGTTCAAATGAAGGTTGATGAAAAAAATGACGTGAATTGTAATAAGACTATTGCTCTTGGGTTGCTAGTAACAATTGTAAATTTGGTGGTGAATAGTTAATGAGTGAAGCTATATGTCCCATTCATTCTTATTTTGATTGTGTCTAGTTGCTTGACTTGAAGGTGGATCATAGGATCCTTCTACCATGAAACCATAAGATCCTGTGACACCAACTCCCTACAACATCATGAACAATATCTGAATATTGAAAAGAAAGAGTTGGAACAATACATTTTGGTATTAAAAAATCAGTGACTAAAATACAGAATCACACTTGTGTAATGGGTGGAAAAGTGTCACTCAGAAGTAGATTATAAATTTCATGGGTACTATGTCAGACATACAATTTTTGTGAAGTTTGTTGAGGCTTCCAACCATGTTAGGCATCACAAATATTTGTATAAGTTGATTTCAGATGTGATCAAAGAAGTGGATACGTCAAATGTTTCCTATGCAGTCATTGACAATGACGGTAATTCTAATGATGTATGGAAAATATTTTCTCTTTTCACTTGATTTGCTACCAACTACATCACTCTATAGTTCATGTAGGATAAAGAAGGAAGAAGGCCAGGTTGAAGCATTTTCAACTAGAAGTTTTGATATAGATGTCATGAGAGTGATACCCTATTGGAATGAAAAGCTACCAGCACCATCAACAACCATACCTTCCAGAAGAATGTATGGAAATGTGTCAACATTACAAAACTAGTGACAGAGGCTTTGAAACTTGTCAATGAGGATAAGAAACTCGTGATGGGTTTCATTTATGATGCCATGCATATGATGAGAGAGAGAGTTTGATCCAAAATACATTCAAAGGGAATCATAAGCATTATCAAAGATTGATGGTTCAAGACATCCCTTACATGAAGTACAATTGTGTTTTCTATAATTTAGTTACCATTTTTTAAAACTATATTAGTGATTTTATACAATGTTTATATTTTCATGCAATGTGCTACTTGAATCCACAGTATCAGCACAGCCATAATCTAGGAGAGCATACTGATCTATTGAAATTATTGAAAATTGTTATATGCAAGTTGGAAATTGATGTTGAAGTATAGGGGCATGCCTTCAATGACATTAGATCACTTCAAGATTGATTGGGAGATTTTGCTACTCCTACCACAGTAAGAGGGATGTTGGGGTTGCCACTTGCCACCAAATAAGATTAAATTCTATTTGTAGAATTGCATTTATAAAATACTAAATATAGGTTTATTTGTTGTAGCTGAATGGTGACATTAATGAAACAGATGCCCCATGCTGAAAAGAATTGTAATGACAACGCTTTTCAGGCTGCCTCAACATCCAAGAGGAATTGAAACACATTTAATCTCATTCATTCCAAGAGGAATAGATCAAATTTATATATAAAAATTTAGGATCCAATCACAGAATAGTTTGAAGAGAAGGGTGAGCTAATTTTGGATGAAGTGGGTACGGTACTAGTCACCCAAGCAAAAGAATTACCAAAACAATGGACATAAATGCAGAGCATTACATGAGCTCATCAGAACATTCTTGTGGGAGATCACTAGGATTAGGTGGCAATAGTGATGATGCTACTGTGACACCAAATGATAACAATGAAGACAACAATGGTAGTGATGGAGATGGGGACAAAACAATTTGGAGGACACAATGAAGAAGAATAAAAGGACAATATTTCACACATGCCATACAAAATAATGATCACAATGTAATGCTATAAAGACAATGATCATGATGCAAGAGCACAATCTAAACATTAGCCATTCCATTAACATTATAGAAAAAAGGAAAAGAACCACAAATAAATGTGGAAGACGCCAATCTAGCACAGCCAAAGGGGGGAAATAATATTTGTGATCTATATAGGTACACATTATTTGAGAGCATTCTTCATGATCAATCTCATTATTATTCAAATATTATATGGAGTAATGTTGGATCTACTTATACAGTCATCAAAGTCACCAATGTAGCTAGAGTCATGAAAGTCACAGCCATCAAAAACAAGGGATGAAAACATACAAGGAAATGATAAAAATGCTTTTAAGGTATGAACGGTATTATCCACACAAAGGTTATCACTAGAATGTGACCAATGCTGAATATTATGCGATAGTTACCATCAGAGATGTTATGTTACAATCATGTTGTGGACTCGTTTTGTAGAATGGAAAGAAAATATGAGATATGGTCAAATGAAGAAAGCCCAACTCATGTATCTACGATAATGGCATCCAGAAAGTGACAACAATGATTATGAACCCCCACAAACACTTCACATAGTATTGAATTGTATTTTTTCAAGGTTAGTAATTTATATTTTATTTGTCTACATTTTGTTATTTAGTTTTATAGTTACAAGCATACAGACCATATAAGTCATTGTATGTGATATTTTTTCAATATGATTGTCTAAAAATTAAATCTATTTGATTTTAAATATCTATTACAATTTGATTTATTTTATATTAGAGTTTCAAATCAAAATTCGAGGATTTTTCCTTTGAAATTCAACATTTCCATGACTCTGACCTGTCTTTGTCAAAATTTCCACTGATACTCGATGTATCTCCTTTTTCTGATACATTGATACTCAAAATGATACCAATACTAAGCTAACATCTTCACAAAGAGTTTGAGTTTTGGGATTTCTGTAACTATGTTCTAAAGTGGGCATAATAGATATGTGTAATCAACTTGAAGGGAAGTGTCAGAGTTATTTTATTTATTAGAGACTTGTTAGTTATCCAAATTATTGGATATACATATAATATTAAGGTAACTAGTACATTCTATGTATATTTACTCTTTTATCATTACTTATTAATTGCAATGATAATCTTCCACCATCAATGGTAACAAGCTTTCTCATAAAAAAAAGTAGAAGAACAAGGTCTTGGTTTTGATAGTAATCTGCCAAAATGATAAGTTGAATAGGAAGAAATACAATGAGAGTCGTATGTCAAAATTTATGTCTTACCTGCAGCTTGGTAGTAGAGAAATTTGCTGGCCGTGCTTGCAAAAATTTAGAAAGAACTTCGGGTGTTCTAGATTTTCCTCCAGATTTCCAATGGCTGAACCAATCTGCATCATTAGGGCACATAACAGGTCCCGCATGTTCTAGAAGGGCTCTAATTTGCTGCACAATTGAGCAATATGTCATATTCTAACAAAAAAACAAGTTCAAAGGTACACTTGCCCTTGGTACCAATGTTTTCAATATTCTTGAGTGCCAAATATTTAACAAAGAAATAAAGCAAACCTGCTCCTCTTCTGACCTGTTAGCAACACAAATCTCACGTAGGCTTGGTCCCAAATCTTCACTTACTACAGAAATTTAAGAGTAGTTTTTTGCATTAGAACAAATAACGTAAATGCAAATAGATCCATCAATCATAAACTTATATGCCAAATAGATCATCCAATAACTTAAATGCAACTGGATATTCCAAATTTCCATTGTTACAAAGGATATCATACATTAAATGACATTAAATGGCCCTAACAGTACATAAAAATAACAGTATGCCTGAATCCAAACAAAAACACATGTTTACTCAGTATATTAAAAGTAATATAAGTTGAATTACGCTTTAAATACCATGATTTCTAGAAGCACCAAATAAAAAGTATTGATTTCACATGGAAAAATAAGCATGCCAAGTCTCCTTAGTTTTCCTTTTGAAGAGGGTAATAGTAGCTCTACTCAGATAAGAAGCAATCAAAGTTACAAAGGAATGAGCAAGAACGTCACCCCAGTACAGAAGCAAACAGAAACAAGGAAAATAACAGAAAAAAATGAAAAACAAAGCCCTCTGCACTAAGTCATCCAGGAGTTTAAGCACCCTGTTGCCTGGTAAAGGCTACCTCTTAAATTCCCCTGCCCTTTACAGAAGATGATATTATTCCAAGTTTTCCAAATGCTCCAGCACACTGCATGAACGACAAGCCTGAAAAGCTTATGACTCTTTTGCTTGTTCACATCAAGAAGGCACAATTGGCAAAGCATATCAGCTCCTCCCTTCTATTTAAGGCCAGAAGGCCCAAAGAAACTCTGTTATTCACCTCATGCCACACCTGCTGGCTATCTGGATAAGTGAAAAAAAGATGTTGAGGCTATCAACACTATTGCTGCAAGATGAATGCAGATTACACCCAATGTAGAATATGATGAAGGAGCTCTAACCATTGGTCTTGGGGAAATTATTGGAGGACAAGCAAAGCCTCCTACAAGCCATTCACAACCACAAAATAGTGTAACTCTCTGAATCTTTTTGATCTATTGATGAAGGTCTTCCTATAGTAACTGTGTATTTTGGGGAAAGACTGACATTTGTGTCATCTTTGAACTTGTGTATATTGGTTTCTCTTATTTTATAAGATGAATCGTTGTTCTTCTAAAAAACACTACTGCTACAAAGAGAATAGGTATCATCATTGTGTGGCACCTATTTCCTTCAATATTCCTTAGTTACAAGCGGAACATGCCTTAGGAGCCACATGAAAAAGTTTACTTCCAGAGGAGACCTTGCCATTCCTACCAGATTTTAAGGATCCCACCCATTAGTCTTGTTTTTTTACACTAACAAAAAAACAAAAACCATTTTTTATTTATTACCAAAACCATTCAAAAAGAGATTTTCACGTAAATATTTTATTTCAGTAAAGTGTGCTGCAACCATTTAATCACTTTGGGTTTACTCAATACATAGAAAGGACCAGGTCAAAGAAAGTAATTATCGTTTCATATCTCATGATTTCTGCATGCATCAAATAGAAAGTAATGGAAAAACTAAACCACTCTAAAAGCAAGCAACAGGTCAAAGAAAAATGAAAATAAAATGATCAGAGAATCTACAGATAGTGGAAAAAGATTTAACATACATTTAGAGACTAGCATTGCATAGTCAAGCCCACATTATGTTTTATTCTCTCCTTCCAATCTTTAATCCATTACCCTTATATTCTTCAATCATTCTTCATAGATCTAGATTTTTACAATTTTTTAGTGATTTCATCTAATTTTAAAAATTATGAAAAGTTCTAATTAAAATTGTATGTCTTGTGCAAGTCTTTTGTATTTTGTACATCTAACATAATGTTCATAGATCTAAGTTATGGGATTTTTTTACTAATTTTTAGAAATTTAAAATAAAAATTGTGCATCGATTTTGCAATCTACTTCTATTACATTCAACTAACATAAAATTTGTATATCTAAGTTTTTATTTTTTTACTAACATATTAGTTTCAAGGTATGTGGTATTTTATGTCATGAATGTCTAAATATTAATTTTTACTATTCTTAGATGTATAATACTAATTAATTTAGCTTGTTATAAATTTTCATACCAATTTTTTTGCTTTTTAACATTTTTATAGGTTTTCGTGCATTTATTAAACTTCTACTGACATTTCCAACAAAGACCAACATGTTGTCCATGTTCACTGAATGAAAGTCCAATACGAAATCAACATTAAATTCCTTGGTTATAAGATAATACAAAAAATACATCAGTATAAGAATTCAAAAAATACATCAGTATAAGAATTCAAAAAATACATCAGTGTAAGAAGCACCAATTTTAAAGCTTGCCAAAAAATGTCTTCAAAAGTTCAAATGCTCGTATTTTATACAATAAGCCTTAAATGGCTTCACATTTGTTTTACTTTCATGTTATGTGGGAAGCAGAAAATTTTCAGTATCACCAAAATACATTTTACCTTCTTCCATCAATGTCTGAGGAAACTCTCGAAGTACTTCCTCCATATGCGTGGAGCTTTGAGGACTCACTACACGTGCAACTAAACCTTCCAATATTTCACCCTGTGCCTTTGTGTGATCTTTCGAACCTACAGATTGATTAAAAATCCATAAATAGTTGAGAAATTCAAGTGGAAAACTGACACTGAATATAATATCTACCCACACCAAAGATTATTTAAGGGAGCAATTACCTGGTACAGAGATGTTAGCAACTTCATTAAGAGCCCTACATACAGGTGTTGCTGTTCCTTCTTCACATAATGCATCATAGGCAGCAAAAAATGAAGTGACTGATTTTCTTGAGAAACAAAAATGAGATATTAGAAACATCAATGGCACTATTGATGCCAAATAGACATACCTATCATAGATCGACAGTAACATTATAGTTTTAAAGATGACAAGTAACCATAAGCATAAATAAAAAAAAACAAGAGATATTCTAGTGACAAGTAATAATACGGTAGGCATAGCAAAGACAAAGGTGCATCTTATTGTTCATTTTGTCACCAAAGATATGAGACAACTTGACTATTTTCTTAGTATAGAATTTTCTTATATCAAGGAAAATGTTTCTCTCTCGCAAAGAACATATGTTCTAGATCTATCAGAGGAGACCAAACTTTTAGGGTGCAAGCCTAAAAGGACTCACATAGTGTAGAACCCTCCTTTTTTAGATGACACATCTAAGATTCTAGAAAATTCAAACAAATACAAAAGACTTATTAGGAAGCTGATTTATTTCACAGTTACACATCCAAATATTACCTTTGTAGTTGGACTTTTCTCCCAATTTATGTAACAGCCAAGAAAGATCCATTGGGAAAGAGACGTTCAAGTCCTTTCTTATGTTAAAGGTGCTCATGGAAAAGGTTTAATCTACCAAAATCATGGTCATCTTCTAGTTGAGCCTTCTTAGACGTGGGATATATTAATGATCGTGGAGATTGGAAATCTACCTTAAACTATTACACATATGTTGGAGAAAATTTAGTCACTTAGTGTAGTAAGAAGCAAAATGTAGTTGCTATCTTCAGTGTAAAAGCTCAATATTGATCTATGGCACAAACAATATGTGATATGATGTGGATTACATCTTTTCTATTTGAACTAGATTTTGTTGTGGCGACTTCTATAGAGATATACTATGATAATCAAGCTACTATATACATTACCAATAACTTCATCTTTCATGAGAGAGCAAAATATATTGAAATAAATCATCACCATGTCTAGAATTGAGTAATGGAAGAAATTGTAGCAAGTCCATACACCCCATCACTTAAATAACAAGGAAATATCTTCACAAAGAGACTAAATATTAAAGATTTTCAAAGACCTTGTAGTAAGTTGGGCATATTAAACATATATGCTCCAACTTGAGGGAAAGTGTTAGAGTTGTAGTTATTTTGTTATTTATAGAGGTACTTGGTGTAAATTTCCCAATGTATAAACATGTTGTAAATCATTTTGTAAATTAAGGGATTTTGCATTCTTTCCACTTAAGTTTGGGAAAGTGGAATTGATCCTCTAACATGAAGAATAAAATCCACCCTCAAGTACAGGGTCTTTTCAATTCCCTACAAGAAAATCCATCCCCAAGTGGGATTAAACCTTTAAAGTCATACCCCTTACTTCTACAAGAAATGAAGTTATTATTCAAAACAATTCTGACATACTTTCAAGGGACAAATATATACCTTGTGGAAAACAACCAAACATGATTAGTTGGAAGGCGCCACTTTCTACAAAATGCTATTATTTCAGGAGTTGAGTAGAATTTTGGCTTTCCATTGCCCAATTCAGTCACTGCTGTAACTACAACTGCATACAAAGGATATGGATATAGGTCAAAAGAAGGAATGACATAAGTACATGTGATATTAAGTAGACAAAATACCATGTGTTCCAACAAAATATATCATGCAGAAAAAACTGTTTGTAACAATTGGTAACCCTTTAAATACATAGACACAACTTGCGAACTACAGTAATAAATACTCTTAACTTGCTCAAAGATAAAATTTCTGATTTATTGATATCAAAACCATTAGTAGCACAAAATGAATAAAATTTAAGTTAAAAATTTATATAAACAATGAAGTACTTCTATTCATATTAGAGTATTTAGATTTTAGAGTGGATAGAAAAATTATGAACATAAAAGATATTAGGAAAAAATGCAAAGATAGAATAATATGGTTGAAAGATAATATAAAGGTGTGTGCCCTTAGTATAAAGTTTATTGAAAATTACTCTTAAGTAGAATCTGTGATCATTTAAGCCACGAGGTTTTTGTCAATATTTTCTCTTCCAAAATTTTTGGATATTTTCTTGTGAATTCTTTGATGAATGGGGAACAAATACCAACTAGCTTTGCTCGATTTCATTAAAAACTTAAATAGATATGGTTAAATTTTGCAAGGCACAATGTCTACTTGTTTCACATTCTTTGGATTTTTAAACATCCAATTCTATGACTCATTCAGGAAAAATTATGAATTAATTTCAAAAGCTAAAAATCTTTTCTAAGAGATTTGATCAAAATCAATAAAATTTTGAGAATGCTATTGATTATTGAAATGCCATGACTAGAGCAACATTTGTTCGGAAAATTGATTTTCTTGAATCAGTTTCACATAGCAAATGAACTTGAAAACATTGTCAAATTCCTATAAATATGCAATATCATTTGATGTGATTTTTGAATTTTGAGATTTTAGTGTTTTTGTTAGAGCTATTACTTTACCCTAAATGGGCATTTGGATCTTGTGTTATTGGGTCCATGTAAATGATGTGTATATGTTATTCTTTGTGTTAATGAAACCCTAATCACCATTTTTACATAATCTTCTCAAGTTGGTATCAGAGTTTTAGGGTAACCCTAATCTCCTGAGTTCAGCCGCAACCTAGTTCTACGTCGAGGGCATTCTCCTTGTCCCTTGCCTTGTTTCTCTCAACGTAAGGGTGTTCTCCCCTTCCTCTCATCTTCTCTCTTTATGTTGAGCATTCTCCTACCCTCATGAATCTATTTTAACTTTGTCACCCCCTAGCGACAATTGGGTTTCTAGATGGAAACCTATTGAACAGTCCACCCATTCCTTTGTCCAACACCATCTCCATTAGTTGCTATGGAACCTTAGAAAGAACTTTGGATGGAGAAGCTCATTGCGAGTGAAGCTCAGTAAGACAAACTATCTCCATTAGTTGAGCATGTTTGAGACATTTCTTGCAACTCATATGAACGAACGACACATCACCAACAACCTATTAGATGTGAAGGGTGTTAATTACTGTTAATGGTATACAACCCAACCATGTAATAATTTCCTAAATCATCCATAGTATTAAGTAAAACATCTCTTGCAACATCTCTCATCTCTGATTGGTGAAATGCATCTAGGATACCTTTCAATCAACCTACAAGAATGACCAGAACATTTTTGCGTGATTATGAAGTGTATCCTCAACTAATTGCACGCAGTAAGGTGACTCCACTGTTCACTCTTACTACAATCGTCTCTAAGCCTTGTTGGAGGAACTAGATATGTACCAACTATGTGTCACCAACATGGTAATTCAAAAATGCTATTGTAAAGAGTTCGGTGTGGCCCTCTTCCTCATTGCCTCTGTCTTAATTTGTCTACCTAGATTCAAGGTCAAACACTCTGAGTCAATACCATCCCCTCACTGCACACCACCTTCAACAAGGTGTTGCACCTCTCTATCATAGCTCCCTTTGCCACCACCAAGGCGTCTACCCTAGTGGCTACCTTTGGAGGTCACGATGCTTGAGGATCCTCCTTACAATAGGAAAAGGGGCATTCCAATGGAAACCCTCAGCCACCGTGCATTCACTACAAACAGGACAACCATTCATCTAAGCATTGTTAGGTGAAGTTTGGGTGTCCACCATCTACCATGTTGTCTCCCAATGTTGTTTCCATCAAGACGCAATGCACCTACACCACACATGGTCCAGATGTCCTAGGCTAATTATGACCAGTTTATGGCCATCTAGGTGCAACAAAGTAGTGAGGCTACTGTACACATGTGTTCTCATCTAGTGTTACAAGTTGTACACATATCCTCACATAATAATTCTTAGATTATAAATTCTAGTGCTTGTAACCACATTTTTGGCAATATATCTCCTTTTCAATGTCTTGCACATTTTTCAAACATAAATTTTGTTACCATTGTCAATGGTGTCATTGCTCGGTTTCTAGTAAGTGTGCCACTCCTATTACATTTGATATTTCTCTTGAGAAAATTCTTAATATTCCAAGAAAAATTCTTGGAATGAAAGGTAGATTGAGAGAGAGAGGAGAGCAATGGAGAATTCCATTATTGTTCATGTTAGTCCAATTCCAACCGATAACCTTGACTATCTATTCAACATGCAAAAAAATCCCTCTACATCTCCATAATTCCATTATTGTTCGAATAAATTCAATAAAAATTATTATTTTGAGTTAATTAAAATTAAATTCCATAAATTCATTTTCCCACAATTTTTAATTGGGTAAAATACATTTTTGCCAAGAAAAATTCCAAAAATTCACATAAATTCCAGAATATTTCTTTCTTTCTTTCTTGGACATTTTACATGAGAAATTTTGGGATGATACACTTAAATGCACTTTAAAACCCAAAACACTAGTTCTTATGGCATTTTCAAGTCCTATGAAAATGAGAATAGTGTGGTGTGGACATACCATAATCTTGCAAAGGTCGTTGCCCATGATCTCCTAGAACAGCAGTGACTAATTCCATTGATATACAAATGTTATTTTCCTAAGCAAAAGGAAATAACAATAAGAAATTTGGACCTTTTTTCTTCACAAGCACATCAAACATTATCAACAAAATCAAAATCTGTAATATTGTTGATAAAACTTTGCCCAAATATATTGTATTGTATAGAGTGTGTGGCCATTAAACATGAATGTATGCAAAAAAAAATATCATGGTAGAGATGTGAATATCAATATGAACGTGTAATACAAGTAGAGGAAAATCAAAAATTACTTGATTATAGATAGTGGCAAAAAAATTTGAATTGCATAATTTAATAGAAGATTAAGGCATCGTTCACTTCCCCTACCCCCAACTTCCAAAAATACTCTAAGTTTCATGATAACATGCACATTCTTCAATCTACTCCTATTATTAAAATTACTCTTCTCCTTCTTCCCGTCTCAAAACCGTTCACCCAAAAATCACTTTTTTCCACTTCCGAAGTGCGGGAATGGAGTTGGTGAACAATGCCTAAGTGATCGATAGGGATAAATAGAAAGAAATGGTTCATGGGATCAATCTTACATAGCAGGATTAAAGTATTGCATGCCATGATTTAATAATGTTACATCTGATATTGGGCAAAAAGCTAAGGAAAGTTAAGACATGATTATGCAATCAATCATAAATGGTAGTGACACAAATTTAATAATGTCATGCCTAATATTGTTCAAAATTTTAAGAAAGGTATTCTAGAAATTTTATTTAATTGGTTTTTGTAGCACCCAGTTCTACAAATATAAAATGATCAAGAGCAAAACTAGAATGTCAAACCAACCTAAACTCAGCTCTAATGATAAAAATATGTATCATGAATGGGAATGAATAAGAATCTGCGATAATCAATGTTGAAAATTAGTTTGATAAATGATCGATACATGTTTTTATCAACATTTGGCATGACATTCTTTTTTCATTTATTGGCAAAATAAATCATTTAAACAATAAATGTACCTCAAGAAAGTTATTGAACTCCAATTGTTTTTTTCTTGCCTCAGTGCCCCATGCCTCTAGGAACATACGACCAAGTACATAAACACCAACAGCAGTGTACCTAAATCAAATTGAATTATCTTTCATTTCTAGGCAATATTTTTGAAAAAAAAATTATACAATAGATAAAAATTCTTGGAAGAAAAGAAGTCATGTGGCCAACCCCAAATAGTGGGATTATGTTTTGGATTATTGTTGTTGTTATGCTTGAAAAAACCTATAAATCTTCCATTTTTTTCTAAAAACGTACTAGAAAGTGACTATAAAATTAGGAGCAGGTGGACATACACATTTCCAAAACTATTTTTTGCATATGCACCTCCTTCTGGACCTGCGTACATAAAAAGGGATCCAGAATGCTTCAGGGAAACCTTGACAAGAAGTGCAAAAAGAAGTTAGTAGTGAATTGTAAGCTGCAAAATATATTTTTTTCATTAAGGTAGCCAATAAAAATGAAATGACTAACTTTGGGTCGAAAGGAGTTGTAAGTTGTACCTCCAAGGTAGCGAGTCCATGTGAGACCATCTCTATCATTCTTGTTCGAATCTGCGAGTTAAAAGGATGTGCAATTTCATGCGATGACTGTTGCGTAGTAGTTTTTTAGAAGCAAACAAGCATCTAAACAATCACATTTCAAATTTAGAAATTGACAGTTGTTTTGGATGACGGGAAATGAGAGTTTCGAATGAACAGAGAAGAAAGGGACCTCCTGATCGGACTTCTCGTTCTCGAACTTGGGATAGAATGTGGCTCTTATCTGAGCATTGCAGTACGTCTGGTCATCGACGGCAAAATTAGCACCAAAGGTCCCCTGAAGTAGTTTGGCGTGAGAAGCAGCACTGTCGTTCCCGTCCTCTGGACGTGCAGAAGTGCTGGGTTGGGCGGAAGCCTGTTTAGGAGCCGCTACGTCTGCGGTAGCGTAAGACTTAGGCTTCCACATGCCCCCTCCTCCTCTTCCACCCTTTCGTGCATCGTTGACGGTGTAGTTCTCGAGGGAGAGACCGCCGAATTGCAGGGGTGGGTGAGAAAGGGGAGTAGGAGGAGGCTGTGAGATTGTGGGGTGGTCGTGAGACAAAGTGAGCGTGCTAAGCATTTCAGCGACGGGATGAGAGGACGACGGGGGTGAGGATGGCGAAGACTTTGGGATCTGCACCCATTGCTGCTGCTGCTGCTGCCGTTGATCTCTCCGGGTGGCAGCTTTTCCCTGCAAGGAAGATTGGATAGATAGAATGAGGTCTGTTGATTTGGAGAGAGAGGGCGTGACGGAAGTGGTTACCCTGCGAGGCGGCATGGATGACGATGACGGCGACGGGTGGGGAGCGGCGGGGGCGGCTCTGCAGGTATTGCTGGAGGAAGTTACGGAGGGGATTCGGCGGAGCGAGAAGAGGTGGAGGGAGGAGGAGGGAAGGGCCGAGGTTTTGGAAGGTTTTAGGCTGCCGGGGTTGCGGAAGAAGAGGATCATGCGATGAATGGTGGACGACATGGAGTGGAGGACGGAGGCGGTGGATGACATTCACAGCAGCAGGCGATCGTATAAATCCCTCGAGCCATCTGCCATTCTGTAGGCTGTTCCGCTGTTGCATTACAAATTATATCATTAAGGCCGATTGATTGATTCAACCTTGCAGGCCTCTCCTCTATTGGTACTGATCGATTAATTAGTCGAATGGTCTTTTTTTTAGCTTGCGAAAGAAAATAATCATTTGCATATGGTTTCGGACAAATGGTTTCTTTCTTCAAATCCTATTATTTTACTTCCCTGTTTAATGGTATTGCCTTCTTTTGTCATGTTGACGGATTCGTCGTGAATTAAGTAAAAGAGGCAGCAGCGTTCAAGCTGCATGCGTGTGTATTCCGCTAATCAAGTCCGTGTAAATCAAATTAATCTGCATCCGTGCATGTTTGAGACCTTCATTAATTATCAAGTGTTAGATATCCTCAAAAATCCAAATTTACAAGTAACGAGATCGAGATGATATCGTGCAATAAAATCGAAGGACCCCGTCACTGCACGGATCGATTAATCGTAATCAACTTAACCCATCGATCATTACCGGCCACCAAGCTCCAATGGCAGCAGAACACAAGCCTATATATATATATATAGGTTTAATGATTCTGTAAGTACCTGTTAGATTAAAGATCAATGACTGTTTAATGAAGAAAATGTGTATGTCCGAAAAAAAATCTCTAAATTTGGTTGTTTAATGAAGAGAGAAAGTGTCCGAAAAAAAATCTTCCACACGGAAAAATAAATCTCCCGTCGATGTCACCCGCGTAAAAGTAGTTCATTTATTATAATACAAAAAAGAAACAAAAAGTCACCTACCTCACCTACAGATTTGGGATTTGCGATTCATTTTCCCCGATAATCGTCACCTACGATTTGATCAGTCGCCTTTGTCTTCCCCTAAATTTTTTTGAAATTATCAAATGGAATACGGAAGGACTTCGATTAGTGTTGGATCTACCGATGGTTACAGGTGTGCTTTTATGTTTTTAAAAGTTGACTTATTAAATACATTGATTATACTTTCGTTTAACGTGAATGAACATTTATTGAGAAAAAAATGTTTACAACATTTTTTGGAAAAAAGTTAGTTAGACTAAAGTAAAATATGTTTAATCTAAAATGTTACCCATCAACTACTCTGTAAAGTTACCAACGTACTTTGAAATTTAAAGTTATTTATCTTAGTCTGTTAGTAATTAAAAGGTCGTAATATATACACATTTACAGAGTGGTTGATAATTAGTGGTTGATAATTAGTGGTTGATAACTTTAATTAAATGTTGGTTGATAATTTCAAAGTCCCACTCCTTTGAAATGCAAGTATAATAGCTCAGGACTATTCTGAAATGCAAGGGCTTGATGACTTAGAGTTCAATATTAGAATAGAAGGGTCGGTTAGCCATCCTGATGGAGAAGGAAGTGGAAGTCCACACCATGCTATGATATTTTCTTCAAAGCATGATGCATATAATTTTTATAATGCATATGTAATGAAGAAAGGATTTGTTATTAGAAAAAGTTGGTTTAGAAAATCAAAAACTAGTGAAGAATTAATAGCACGTAATTTTATTTATTATAAAGAGGGACATAAGGACATGAGTGACAAACGTTGCTCGGGAAAGTGATGTGGGCAAACAACGAGACATCTGGGAGGGTTGTACCACAAGGTTTTATGTGATGCGCAATGAATTAAATGTGTGGGTGGTTGAGAAATTTGTAAAAGAGTATAATCATGTTCTTGCATCACCTGTAAAATCGAAGATGTTAAGATCTCATAGAAAGATATCATCTGTATCAAAAGGGTTGCTGAATACCCTCTTAGAATGT
>JAMKPZ010009784.1:0-14150 GCA_024699675.1 Amphibolis antarctica | reverse complement strand
ATAAATACCTAAATCATATTGTAAACACACTGTAAATCATGTTGACACAGAGAACAAGGGAAAAATGATGATCACGACCTTCTTTTCGCCCAGGAGCAATGGATGTAAGGCGAGATTCGACGAAAATTAGGAAAGTGAGGTGAGATTGATGAAAATGACAAAGGTGAGACAAAATCCAGTGGGAATGATGGACATGAAGCAAGGGTAGGTGAGTTTAGGTGAAGGACAAGCAAAGGGAGGCACAAGGACAAATGTGTGGGTGACAAGATTCGACAAAGACAAATGGGCAAGTGGAGGTGCAAGGACGGATGCATGAGAGGGAAAATGGACACACGAGGTGGCAAATAGTTAGGCTGTCAAACGGTTTTGGCAATTTTCGAAGGAGGGAGATCTGCAAATGGGAAAAATAGATTTTTTTATATATTTTCATGTTTTCTTTATTTGGTTGGACAATGCAAACACCTGAAAATTATAAAATGTTTTTTTGATTTTCATTTTTCTGATTTTTCAAATGACACAAATCTCCATAGTTATAAATTTATGAAAAATTTAAATCTAAGATCTTAAGATCTAAAAAGATTTTTACAATAAGTTAGCATCCCACTTACATGACTAACGTTTGTTTTTGAAAATAATTTGCTGAAAATTTATTTATTATCAATAAATTGTTTATATACTCGAGAATATATCACAAATGATTTTTCATCATTTTAAAACTGGTCATTTTCCATCCCCACCTCGCTCACTTCACGGAAAATTCTAAAACTTCTCAACACATATATTCGTTCAAGCACAATTAAGGTTGTGCTTATGTAAGAGGTGAGATGAGATAACTATATTTTTAAGAAATTATATAATTTATGATATTAATTTTTAGTATGATCAAACTGTCAACCAATTTTTATTTTTCATAAAGTGCTCACGTGCATATTCTTTTGCACTTTATTATTAAATATTTTATGCGATTATGATATTTTACTAGTTATTATATATATGTCAATTTTGACGGACTTACAAAGACCCAGCTAACGCGATTACAAAGATAACTTGTGTCAATTTACTCAAGTAAATTATTGAGTATTATGTTTTGATAATAAATGCTTAATCATGATATTATTAATATTTGATGGTAATTTAAAAGTCGTAATTATATTTACTAATTATTTATTTAATTATTATTTGGACATAACTAGAAATATTATTGGACTTACTTAATACTAAATTATTTAACACTTGAATATTCGATTCAGGTTAAGTGTTTTAACTAAGTGGATTAAGTATATTTAATTTTTAAAACACTTACATTTGATATTCGAAGGGGTATAATTAGTTAAATAAGTGTTAAATATAAATATAGTTCATAAATTAACACGTGAAAGTTGAAGTTCATACATAATGAAAGAATCGATATTTTGATGTTAAAAGACTAGACGATTGATGAAAAGATTGGCGTTTTAACATTAATATGTGATTTCTTAAGTTAAGCGCATGCATTTTAAAGTGCACATAGTGTATGAATAATGCTGGCATTTTACACTAAAGGATCATAACTTTAAGCATAAGATGACATCAAGGTTTCGTGTTTTAGCAAGGCACATGAAGTTTTTAAGTTAAACACGTGAGATTCAGTTTTTAAGTTGTAAATAGTATTTAGGCCTTTTAAAAGTATAACTCTGAATATTTATAGGATATTTATGTTAAAAAACCTAAGACTATATAAATAGATTTAACAGTTGAATGTTTCAACGTTTTATATTTGAATCATTCTTAAGTGATTATGTAAGGACACAGTTATGCGTTTACAAGTAAAATGTGGATGCGATCGTGGACTTTGAAGATTTCAAAGAAGAGTGATTGGATTGTTAAAATTCTAGAATATTCCAAAAAAGAAATGAAGGATGATCAAGACATGAAATGCATGTTCTGTACTGAACGTGAGATGTATTAGAAGTTATTGAATAATTCAATAACACGTTCAAGGTTTTCATGGATAAAGTAGAAGATATGGAGAAAGTGTATTTTACTCTATAAATACATTTGAAGACCTTGAAAACCAGTGAAGCATTCACAATGCATTCATAGAGAATTGGAAGAGCAATTTGAAGAGCCTTAGAGAGAAAAGTGTGTTTTGAAGACATAGTCCAGCTCAGGTTCAACATCAAGTTTTTGAAGATTAAAATCAAATTCAACTCAAAGCAGGTGCTCAAAAATCCTATTCAAATGAACTTCTTAATAGTGGATAAATTGTCTACGAACAAAATACCACAAACTATCTTTAAAAATGAATGCTGCATTGAAATTTTGAGACATGCTTAAAAGTTTTACTAGCCATTGCACAACAATTCAAGAATTTTGGATTTCCCATTTGAGAACGAACTTATGGACAGTTGTCTGATTATATCCCTAGTATTCAAAATCCTACTAATAATACTTTTTCTATTAAAGTAAACATAGAAAATAGTTATGCAAGGAGACTCCTATCAACATAGGATAATACATGAAAGATCAATTATATGGAGCCATAATTCCAAAATGGTCTGCTTTCACTTCTATTAAGGTAAACATAATAAAAGAATCTCATACTGGCTCAAATCCTAGGCTTGGGCTTAAACATAGGTTTCAACAATTTGTACAATGTAGAAAAAAGGTGATTTTGAATGACACATTTTCCATCCAAGTGGGTATTTGTGCTATTGGAATTGGGCAAAATTGAATTATGAGAAATTCAATTCTACCCAGTTCAAAGGGGTCAAGAATTCAATTCTCAACCGTACGAGTATAAAAGGAGGGTTGAGATTCACATTCTCACCTTCCCTTTGTAAATTAAAGGGAAATCAACTATACTTGTTATCCGACACAATCTTAGTAGTTCCCATGCAACCATGTATCATCATCTTTGCTCTGTAAATCTTAAATGATCACATACAGTCAAATCTTCATTAACTATATGCCCATCTTCATCAATGCATGTCTCTGTTGAGGTTGCTCTCCCTTCTCCATCAATTACTTAACTAATAACAGTAAGTTAACAACTCTCTTTCTCATTCATGCGAATTGACACAAGCAACCAAGTAAATTATCTCCACCATGCATATGCTTATTATATTGGGCATCGTACGTTTGTGGTTATAAATATTAAAATTTAAGCTTTGCGGTTTAATTCCAAACACACTAAACGCTTACAAGAAAGTTCACAACGAACTCCGTATAGTTACTAGTTAACATTATGAACTCACGTATAGTATCGCAAAACATTACGGACCTCCATATAGTTAACACTTAGAAACTTTCCCGTGGAGTTAATATTGAATTAACTCATCTGATAACTTCAAACTTTTATATTAATCAACATTAATCATAGATTTTTCAAGACTTTAAAACAACATTACTCATCATCAAAACATTAATAGATAATTAATAGAACATTATGCCTAACAGGTAACCAAGGGGTATGTTGTTTTTTTTCCTCTTGTTGTTATTTGTATTTTTCACATGTGTTTTGTTTGTTATTTCCTTAATGTACTTTTGTACCTTTTGAGTTTATGTGTGGATTTTGTGGGTATATCCTCTAGAAACCTTTTGAAGATACAACTCTACCACTAAGGCAACCTAAGGGTTTAAAGGCTTTTTGTAGATGCTAAGTGCAGTTGTGCTCCTTACGAAAATGACCTAGTTTTTCTTTCTTTTAGTTACTTCAGTTGTTTTCAATAAGTGTATCTTCATGTGGATTATTTGCCTTCATTACTTTTTGATCTAGATCTTTGCTAGGTATGAGAGAGTTGTAAATTGTGCATTTTTATACATGTTAATGCATGCATATTATAGTCATATTGATATATGTTATATGTTTTAAAGTTGAATTACATGTCAATCATATTTATAGGGTTATGCATTTATTTTTAATTTAACAACTATGAAATGCACAAATTAAACTCTAATTGCATTAACCTTGGACCAAATGACCCATGTGCTAGGTATGGATATCTAATTTTTATTTCTAATTTTTGGTTTAGTCTTTTGTGATGCAAATAAAAGCTTTTGTAGGGGAGATCTTTAAAGAATCAATAAGGAATGAAATTCAATACAAGTTTGGGTGAAAAAATGCAAAAGATATTGGCCTATTTAAGTACAACTCAGGGTTAAATGAAAGACATCTCTTCCCTCCATTTCCATAGCAGCCACATGTCTCCTTCTTCCTCCAACCAAGGGCATGACTGAGTTCACATGTCTCCCTCCTCTAGCTAGTGGCGGAATTGCATCCTTTGGTGGTGGTTTTGGTGCGAAGTTGGTAGGTACACATGGAGCAATGACATTATTGAGGGAGAGAAGGCCTTGGTCTTCAATCCAAGCAAGGAGAAGGATGTGTTGGGCTTCTTTGTTTCCAAGTGTTAGAATTGCAAGGAGGATGCATACACATCTAATTTCAGCAAGGTTTTGAGGGCTTGGCTGCAACCCATCCATCCAATGTGCAACCTTTTGTGACTCACCCTGTTGGTGTGACGGCCATTGTGAGGGCAACAGAATATGGGCATTTACATTCATCTTAGGAACAATTGCTAGGAAGGAAGGTGAAAAGCTTAAAGGTATAATGAATGTGAGGAAAGAGATCACTTATACAAGTATTATATATGTTGCATTACTTGTATGAGTTATGTTTTTGCATTTGCACTTGTGTTGTTTGTTTAAATGTCTCTCTAACAATGGTTGTAGATCTTTAATTTCAGTAGTTAGTATTCATTTTATTTCCATGCTTGTGGGATTTGTCTACTCTTATGCTGGTTTTATATTAATTGTACAGTGCTAATTTATGCATTTATATATGATAAAATTCATGTATATTGTGTTTTAAAATATTAGATATTATGCATTTTAATAAAAGTTACATGATAATTGCATTTTAATAGTGTTGCATGAGTTTCAACTTAAAATGTTACACAAATGCATAAATTAGCCCTTATTTATGGAATTAATTTCTGTGAGACATCCTTCGATACATGTATTAGATGATTTTTATTTTGTTATTTCTAATTTTTATTTTAGTGTTGTAGGTAGGAGAAATAATTTTTCCTTGTAAGTTGAAATTTTATGCATTTCCTTGAAAACATTAAATGATGTGTGACATGGGAAAAATTGCCCATCATCACTATTTAAAGGAGATGCATACGTGAAAGTCAGCATCTCTCTTTTGGTGCAAAAACCCTACCACCATCTTCCACCCTTTGACTTCCAAGCTTTGTCTGGTTGTGTAAGGTTTCTGGATTCAGTTCCCTTCTCCATGTCACCCCTTGCTAAGAGTTGAAGGCTTTGATCAAGGTCTCTTGTCCAAGTGCAATCAAGTGAAGAGAAGATTGGAGGAAAGTTGCAGTATCTTATGCTTGGGTGTTTCAGTGGAAGATCCACACTCCTATAGGCGTTTCAGTGGGGTGACAGCCCAAAGAATGACTTGAATGAGGTGTGTAGCACCTCTTAAGTTGGGTTCTAGCACTTTACAAGACATGGACAAGATTCTTAACGTATATTGGGTTAAAACATTGAGAGGAGATCACCCTTGTATCTATTTATGTTTATTCGAATGTTTCCCCCTGAACTTATGTTGTTTCTTTGTATATATTGTCATTTGTAAATATAACTCACTGACTATTAATGTTTTAGTAAGATATTGTGTTTTATCTTCTTGTTCGATGAGTTTCCATGCATGCATGCAAATTTTATTTGTGTACAGTGTGCATATGTGTTGATTTGTGCGTGTATAGTTGTGTGGCATGTGCTTATCGTATAAGAATACAAAGAATATAATTTATTAAATCCTTCCTCTCACGATTTAGCAAGATGATTTGATAATAAGTTTTGGAATCTTTTCCAAACCATAGTTAAGGGATCAAATTAAACTAGTGAAGAAGAGGATTTGTTATGAATAAAGGATTTTTCAATATAATGGATTTTCCATGGTGTACAATACTTCGTATAGTTCCCACAAACCATATGGAGTAAGTTTATATAATTTCGACCTAACTATACAGACCTTATTTTTATTTTCATTTTATGTTTATTTTTATTTTATAAATTTTCCCTTGTATATGCTATTTTTCCCCAATGAACAGTAGTCTGTATAGTTACAACGTAACTTTATGGACTAAATCCATAAAGTTGTAACTATACAGACTCTCTTAAGCCTAGGTTTGTAAGGTTTCGACCTAACTATACGAACTTGGTATTATTCATCTTGCATATTTATAAATTAATATTTTGTACAAAATTTCTTTCTTACATTCTAAAACTGCATTTTCCAAACGATTTTATTTGTCAAGCTCCCTGTGGATATAACCCATACTCACCTATGCTTATTACAATAGGCATTGTGTGTTTGCGATCTATAAATTTTAAAATTTGCATTTTGGTTTTTAATTGAACATCAAAGTGCATTACACTAATATATTTGTATGTATTGTGAATATGTCGTGTATGCCTTGAGAATTAATGCATGTGTACAACCATGGAAGTTTTATGTTTAATTGATTTTAGTTGCATCTTGTTTTATTTGGATTTTGAGATTTGTTTGTCCTTCAATGACAACCATTAGAATAACATTAAGGTGGTTTCCTCCATGAAGTTATTTAGTGAAAATGGTAGTGGAGGAGGGCATGAATGGGTGTGAAAAGTGATGTAAGTCACTTCACCACATTCTTTTTGGAATTTCGGTAGGTCTCTCCATGCTTTTAGATGTTTTTGGGTGTAATTCAAGGATTGTCAATTTGCAAATGTCCAATGATTTAATTTTACAAAACTCCCTATAGATTCGACCTACTCTCACTCATATGCTATGATATGACACCATGCACTTACGGTATATATAAATGTAAAATTTATGGTTTAAAATTCACATGAATTTACCTGCTACACCGACATGGAAAATCTAACTCAAGAAATAACTATGGTTGAAACTAGAATTAGTAAGCCTTTGCCTAGTCTAAGGTCTTTTTTGTTAACAAAGTTTCAATTCCAATTTTAGTTTTAATAACTGTGCAGAGTTGGAGTTAAGAGTAATTTTGCAAACGATGTTAGAACTGTATAGTAAATTATGAGGTAAAAGTTTGTATATAAAAATTTGTGTAATAATTGAAAGGATTGATTTGACCATTAAAGAGGGGTGAATAATGTGTTCATATAGTTTAAATGATTTTTAATAAATGAGTGTATAAGCAAATTATAAGTAGTAGAAAATAAAGTGCATAGAAGATTTTAGGTAGTTCCCTAACTAGGTACATCTATTCTCAAGCTATACAATCTTGATTTCTACACTAATTCACTATAAAACAAGTTACATATGAGTGTTTCAGGTTAAACATGCACTCAACCCACTACAAATAGAAGTTTGTGATAGAACTCCTCAACCAACTACACAGGTGTTTATGGTCAAACACCATAACTAATAAGAATTTATAATGGAGCTCTTCAACCAATCACTCTTAATCACAAGAAGTGCACCATGTCTTCTATATGCAGTATTTGATAGTTCTTTTATTTTGTTTCTCAACATGTCATTTTCTTTCTTAAGCTCATACATAGTTCAAGTAATTAGTTTTAACTTTTTTCTCAAAAAATTGTTTTTTCTCTTCATTTAAATTTTGCATTTCTATATAAATACTATCGTAAGGATAAATCGTGTGATGTTAAAAACACAAGTTTTAAATTTATCTTTTTACCGCATATGCATGGTGCTCATTGTAATAAGTATGTGTAAGTACGGGTCATTCCCACAAAGAGTTTGTCTTAAAAATGTTTTTTGAAAAATTCACAAAAAACATCACATCTCATTAAAGCATGTGCATCCAATGTTTGGAATAAAAATTATAAAAATCAAAATAAGTGTTGACTAAATACAAGGGTTAGCTACACACAAGGCATTCAATCATTAGAGGTTAGTGTTGAGGCTACAGTGTGGAGACGGTTTTCCGCTAGGGAGCAGGCGGAATCTAGGCCACAAGCTGGTAGCCACGTATCGAGAATCCGGATGTGAAGTGTTGAGGCTGTAGTGAGGAGACAGTCTTCCACCAGGGAGCAAGCGGAATTCGGGTCACAGGTTAGCAACCGTGTACTAGGAATCCAAATGTGCAAAGGAAAGTGCAACGACAATGGGACCACGTAGTCATAAGTGTTATGTCTACGAACCTATGTTAAGGTATGAAGTTATGTCTACAGACCTACGTTAAGGAACGAAAAGGCAGGGGCTAGATAGCAAGTGAAGATCAATAGAACGGTGGGAGCTTCACCGGCTGGTCATTTAGATGCTGGCTTAGAAGTCCAGCGATCAGGTCACTCCAGCAGGAAACCAGTTAGGTACCATAAGTGGCCAGAGAAGGCGCGCAGGTGGAAGAAGGTTCTAGCATCCGGATGTCCTTTTGGATGTTGGTTTTCGATGATTTCGAGGGTCCTTTGTAATGTTGAGATTAGGGTTTCTTATGTGCTTGTTCCACTTTTACACAACATTTGTAATTCAATTCTTATAAAAATTGTGTGTGCGAAATATTTTAATTCACCGCAAATGCACAGGTTCAGATATAGCTAGTGTGCAAGTAAGGGTTTATCCACAGAGATTAGTTTTGCGTGGTGTTTAACTGAATTGGTGTATTCAATTAATGGAACAAATGATTACATATCTTTTAAGTAGTGTCACAGTTACTCTGTTCCAATTAACCGCTAGGATGCTCTTTAAATACCTATTGCATCATACTTTCCAGAGAGTTCTTTTATTAACTTTTAATTTCTTCACCAATTAGAATATTTGGGTTCTTAACTTAGTCTTTTAGTAAATGACATGAATTTTATACTGAAATATGCTATCTAGTGAATTTTACTTCCAAACATTTAATTCTTCTTAAGTTCTAACATTATACACTTCAGTTTGTATAAAATTTATCGTTTTGTACTGAAATAGCACTTAACCCTTGAGCTAGCTCGTGGGTAAACGTCTTCGCCCTCGAACTTACTCGAGGGTTGTGCGATAATTGTGAGTTTCAGATATAAAAATAGTACGATTCGAATTAGCTGAAACTTCTAAGAGTTGAATAATTATATTTTTGGTCTTTTTAGATATTTTAAAACATGACAAACAATACAATGCATGAAACACAATACAGTACAAATAACTTGTAAAATTAAAGTGCAACATTCAACATTATAGTAAACATAAAAACAAAATCTAATTATCGTAACTAAGTTGATAAAGTTTGTGTTTGTAGATTCGAGTGTAAATATAAAGGTAAAGTAAAATAAAGAAAATAAAAATGGAAAGAACACCTAATGCTTCATTGTAATTTCTTCCTTTGAAACTTGCTCAGGCTGGGAGCTTCCCTTTGTCTTTACTTCTGGTCCACCAAGTTGTCAATCTGGCAGACCTTCCTTTTGACCTTGTAGTGAGATTTTAGGCGTTACTCCGTAATTACACCAAGGAATAGAGGAGGAAGTAGTCGACGCCGAGAGTCTCTTCTTCAAGGATACACTCAAGTTGAGAAAAGAATAGCAAATACACAATGCGAATGGTTGGAGAAGAGGAGGTCATCAATCTCCTCTTGGAAGAGATGAATGGGTGGAAGGTGGAAGATGGAAGATGGAGTAGATGGAGAATGCTCAGTAAATGGCAGATGGAGGAAGAAGAGGGGGAGTTAGTTTCAAGGCTACGAAACTATTTTATAGAGGAGAGGAATGATAGTTCATGAGCTAGCAGTTAACAAGAACGTGGTGCACGTTCAGACGTGTGAGATCATCCCATGCAATCCACTTCTTTAACCTATCTGTCCACGTTCTTTATGGTTAAGCTTCAGCTAGATTGAATTTCTCAATTTTGCTCTTCTACACATTTCCCTACAATTGCTCATCAAATTCTCCTACATATACTTAAAGAATACCTTTGTGAAACACATCATATTACTGGAGAAATAATTCATGACATTCAAACCTTAACTATGATTGCAATTGCTATTACATCAATGAAATTCATCACACAGAATAAATAGGGTGCAGGCTTGAGAGTAATCCAATTTACCCTCGCGTAAGTTTGTGGGTAAATGGCTTAACCCTCAAACTTATCACTTAGACATAAATCACGAATTTTTTCTACGGATTAATCACTTAATCAACAACTTAAAGAGTCAATTATCAATTATTCATTGCTTTCTCAATAGGTAATCAACACAAACATAATTAACGACTCAAAACTTAATTCATGCATCATTAAAGTGAATAAACATGCATAATGCTCAAAAGTATAGTTAACCTTGTAATCATCATAATTCAATACAGAATGTAAATAAAACTCATTAAAATACATGAATTAATATCAATATAATGCACACTTTTGAGTTTGAACAAATCTCCCATACTAAGTTTTTCTAGTCCCTTAGCAAAGTACTAAAATAAAACTATAAAATCTATGAATGTAATAAAGATTACTAAATAAAACTAACTAAAACTATGTTAGACCACTTTTGTAGGGAACATGACTACACTTAACAGGTGCAACAAGCCTTTAAACCCTTAGGTTACCCTAGTGGTGGATTTGTGTCTCTGGAGGGTTTTTATTGGATACACCTACAAAGTCCAAAGAAACAAATAAAAAGAGATAAGAGAAAGAAAGAGGGAAATAAAGAAGAGAAATAGAACCAACCCAAGGATCGTTTGAATCACTTGTTGCTAGAACAATTTCAGGGGAATGATGTGGCTCAGTCTTACAACACTCCCTCTCCTTGCCCTTAAATTGAATAGACTCATTTTAAAATGTGAACAAGAAGTCGCTTATTCATGAGAACCATCTGTCTTGTGCAAGTAAGAAGAATTCACACATTCACTACTCTCAATCAGAAATTAAATCATTAAAGTAGGTACACACATCTCACCAACAAAAGAGGGTAATTTAAGATACTCTCTTCCTTACTAAGATATTGGAAAATGCTTTGGCCGGTAGACAAGGGATAAGATAATAATATACCTTCACTCAGAATGTTAACTTGTTGATAAAGTATTATTCCACTTCATTCTCACATCCCAAATGGCTTCAAATATTTCCCTTTTCTACTCATACTGACATTGATCCTTTAAATTTTTCTGATTCTTTTCCATATATATATATATATATATATATATATATATATATATATTCTGATTCTCCTTTTTTTTTTTACATAAAAACAAAGTAAATGACATAACTAGCATTGCACTCTTAGAACTAATAAATGACCCATAGTCAATTAATTTCACCACCTTATATCTTCATAGTCTAATTCCCAAATGAACTCCATGGTGCATTAAAGCTCAAACTCTTGCTACCTTCCTTCACATCACCTCTAACTTAGAAAAGTTTGGGAGATATTTCAAGATAATGCTCACCAGAATGGAAAATTTTCATATCATGATCATTTTTATGGTGGCACTCGGCATAGGTTATCTCTCCACTCAAACAAGATAATGAGAAAGAAAAATAATTCTCTTTAGAAAACTAGGTTAACAAGGCATTAATTCAAATGAAACAGAAAAACTTAGCCTATTGCGCAAGTTAATCTGAAATCTATCTCATCTAAGGGCAATAGGTTATTTGGAATTGGCTTTGGAAATTCTCTCTCAATATAATAGGGTCTTCCCAGTAATTCTAATAGCAACACTTGAAACTTATATTCCTCAAGGTTTGTTCTCGAGAAAAACATAAAAAATATAAAAGATGCAAAAATTACAGAAAATCACAAATATCGGAAAATAAAATTTGTTTAAAATTTGAAAATTTTGAACATTTTTAACATACTTAAGTATAATGAAACATAAAACTGAAACATAAACCTTCCCCCCATGCTTAAACTTTGCATTGTCTTCAATGTAATTGGAAATTTTAGTATAAAAAGGAAAATTCATATAATAAACATCCCTAACATCAAACATGTAAATGTGATGCATGCTAAACAATGCGTTGAACTTAGTAGGATAAAACATTTGAAATGCATAAGTAATGCTGTAGAAATTAAATACTAATGTTATGCATCAATAAAATATGTTGATAAGGAGGTGATATTTTCTCAGAAATAAAGAAATAAAAACAGTTCTCCTATATAGTTATGCTTGTAGAATTATAATGGCTCACAAGAAAACCAGGTGGTTTATGAATAGACACCACCAAATTGTAGCCTTACTAGCTTAAGCTTAGTGGTGTTGCTCATCCTCTCCATGAGCTATATGCCCATTAGATACATGGGGATTCGGCATAGATTGTCTTGGAAGAGCACCTTTGTTTCTTAGGTTCAGTGAATTAGATATTTGGTTCAATTGTGTTTTAATTCTTTTAATAGTTTAATCATGTGCAATAATTTGGGGATTTGATTTTAATGCTGAGTCTACTTTTTGCATTAAGCTTGTTAATTGTTTCTCAAAATTTTGATCATAAACAGGTTGATTATGGTTTACATTTAAAGAACTATTGTTTATTGCATTTTGTTCAATAAAAGGTTGTCCTATAGATTGAGGTGGTTGTTGGCCTGAGTTTTTCCATGAAAAATTAGGATGGTTCCTCCACCTAGGATTATAGGTAGGATTGAAATTTGAGTTGTTATGTTGATTATAAAATAAAACATTAATATCTTCAGAGTCATTTAAAATAGGACAGTCTTCTACAACATGGCCTATAGTAAAGCAACTTGTACATTTAGGCATGGTAGACTCAATCTTTTGTTTAAGTTGTAACTCATCAATTTTATGTATCAAGCTAGCCATCTTAGCTTCCAAAGCAACATGTGGTTCAACAATATGGACTCCCCTCAGGGTAGGAATTTGTTCTTGACTTACTTCAGCAGCACTCTCCCATTGGGCAGTTCTTTTGGCTAGATCTTTTAAAAATTTCCAAGCATTATCTATTCCTTAGTTCAGAAATCCATTTTAACTCAAAGATTCTAAGAGTGTCTTTGTGTGATAATCAATTCCTTCATAAATAGTTCAGATTTGGGTCACTCTCTCTACTCCATGATGTGGGCATTGAACTAGGAGATCACGAAACCTTGCAAAATATTTCTAAAATGGTTCTCTTGGTTTCTGTTTACAATTTAAAATTTCATTTTTCCTTTTAATTGTGACATGCATTGGATAGTATTTTCCTAGAAATTCAGAACAGAATTGATTTCAAGTGATAATTGAATTTGGTTGTAAACTGTATAACCATCTTTTTGCACTATCTTTTAAGGCAAAATACATATACCTTAATTTAATTGCATCAACAGTCATGTTTGGTACTTTCATTATATTACAAACTTCATTAAATTCTTTTGAAAACCAATAAGCATCTTCTTTTTCAAATCCATGAAATTTTGGTAACTGGTTGATGTAATTGGAATTTAATTCAAATATGTCATTAGGATATTCAGGTAGTGTTATGCAGGAAGGTTCATTCATTAAATTAGGGTAAAAGATACTACCTATTGTTTGTTCTACAAGTTGATCTTGCTGTGGGGTATCCATAATTGTTCTTCTTATAGGTGTTCTGACTAACCTATGAGATGAATCCCTAGACCAACCTGGCATATAACATTTAAATGTAAAAGAAGATTTGCTTGTGTACCATCATTAAATAAGCTTTAGTTGCCATTTCATATTGTCATGCAATAGGTACATCTGTTTACAATAGTACCACAACTATAGTAAATGATATAAAATTTTAGATTTCTTAAAAATAAGCAATGAAACAACAACGATCATTTATGAGCACAATACAACAGAGATGTTCCAATAGAAATAAAAACATTGCACAAGTGTTCAATAGAAGAATTTTTGAAATAACCCACGACCAGGTGCGTGGGTAAACTAGTTTACCCTCGAATTAACATGTGGGTAGACAAAAAATATTACACATAGTGTTGCAAAATATTTGTGTAGGGAATTAATTTATGGAACCACATTGTAGAAGTAGGCAAGGATAATTGATGAGTAAGTTTAGTATTGTAGCCTCCATTAAATAGTTGGATCTTGTAGTAATAGAGATCATCCCAAGTATAATAAATAAGAGTGTCTCCATTAATGAAACAGAAACCCTTGATTTTTCCTACAAAAGGCATGTCAGGTGTTCCCAAATTTTCCAGTTGCAATTCAATGTAGACTCGATTCCATTCCCATTTTTCAATGTC
>JAMKPZ010009594.1:0-10270 GCA_024699675.1 Amphibolis antarctica | reverse complement strand
TGAACTTCTCAATCAGTGTTGTGATCATTGCCTACCTCTTCTCATCCAACTAGTGGTGGTTGTCCAACCATAACAACCCTCCGAGCCTTAGAATTCAGTAGATGTCAAACATTAGAAGTTCCAACCTCTCCTACCTTGCTGCTCAACCACCAATTGTTGTACAAGATAAGTAGCATGGAGGTTGCCACAGAGCAGGAAGGCTGGTAGGAGATCATGGCATGGAGCTTTGATAGTATGCATTGAGAGAAAAACATGTAATGATGGATAGGTTTTCTTGTAATATTTTGAACATGTAGAGGACAATTTTAACACAACACATTGAACTTTGATTGTTTCTTCCATGAAGCAGCCCTCCACCAACTTCCGATTCTTTACTCGTTTTCCATCTCAAATTCTTCCAACTTCAAAGCAAGATCAGATCCTTCAAATACTGTTTGGTTTTGAGAATTCACTACATGAATGAAGCAGAAGTGACAATTCACAGGATTTGATGGTGCCAAACACACAAGGTAATAGACAATATCGTTCGAAAAAAAGATAAATGGCTGAATTGCAAGATGAAATGTAACAACGCGTTATCTATCAAAAAATAGACCTTAGAGGCAAACAAGATTTTAAGTAAACGAATTATATACACTGATGATCAAAGTTAAGGAGGATATTGATTACAGAACCAAATTCATGTGCAACCCTTCAGATATTTTTCAAAGTGGACACTTATAGGAAACTAACCCAAATACCCCCAACTTAAAAATCCTATAAACCTTTGACGGCACCCAAATATCATATGAATCAAATTGGTCGGAAAATTGCAAATCATGAAACAACAGGTGAACAAACACATCCATTGGAAGATCAGTAACTACTTTCCCGAAACGCAAACCCAGTGCGCGACACACTTACTAATCGATATGAAAAACACTACAAGAGTTCAGATCAAGCTGTTTGCAGACTAAACCACGAAGTGAAGGAGAGGGAGCCCGATGCATACCGTAACCCCAGAGAAACCCGACAGCGGCACCGGAGACGAAGTCCGTAGCGAACCTGGCGACACAAACGACGGGCGTAGAGGAGAGGGCACCATTCCCAACGGTCTCATGATCATCGACGGCCTCGTTGCGGCTCGGGTCGGAGTCGTTCCTAGAGTTCCGATCTCCAACCAGCGCCATTCTACCACCCGCCGCCAATATCCAACCCGATTCAGCTCCTTCTGCCGCCGGTGTACCGCGGACGCCACTCTATCCCGGAACGGCGGGGACACCGAGAGTTAAATACTCTGTTTTCCAATGTGCTTTCCGTCAAATTTCTCAGTTTTTTTATTTTCTTAAGTTTTCACAAATAATGATTTTTTCTCGCTTTTCGACTTTGTCTAAGAAGTCACTAATTTTAATTTTAAGTTTATTTATTTTTTAATTTTAATTTTATATAAATTTTTTTATATTATTATTATTATATAAATTTTCATACATAAATTTTTAATTTACAATTTATTATACAATTCTATCATCATCTATAAAATTATCTTTAATTTTAACTTCTCAAAGTTAAAATTAAAATTAAAACTAAATGAATAAATAAAATTTTAGTTTCATATAAATTTTAATATATCAATATCATCGTATAAATTTTTATTTAACTAATTTATTTTACTACTTTTAATTTTAACTTTACTTAATTTTTAAAATTGATAAAAATTCTTTTCAAATAAAATATTCACGACTTTAAAAATATTTTTTAACACTAATATCCTTCGTCGTAAAATAATAACAATTGACGTTTATCAGTTGCTATCATCTATATTTTTAATTTAATGATGACGAATTAAAAGTTTTAATGTCTAATATTCGATAATGCATGTGCCTCTTATTTTCTCAAAGAGTTCAATCCACTGAATTTAAGTAGTTTCAATTTTATATAAATTTTTATACATTAATATTATTATATAAACTCTTATACTTTTTAATTTTAACATTATTTATAAAATTATTTTTAACTTCAATTTTTTACTATTATTAAAAATAAAATTAAAAAATTATTTAGCAAAAGAAATTTTAATATATTTTTTATACAAACAACAAAAAGGACAAGAGACAAAATAATGTATAAAATATAAAAAAGGGTAAAAACGTAAACGTCATCTCATCTGACGTAAAAAAAAGTACGAAGAAAAAGAAAAACTTGGATTACGTAATTTTAAAATAATTAACTTAACGTAAAAAATATTACCGGTTTGACAGGATTTGTGTTCTTTAAAAATTAGTGTAAAGAAAAATTTTAAAAAAAATTTAATATCAAAAAATTAAAAATTAAAAATATTTTTAATTTTTTTAAGTTAAATATATATTTTTTAATATTTTTATAAGATACAAAAATAATTTTTATAAAATTATTTTTACAATTTTAATATAAAAAAAATTCTTTTTTTCTTCTCATTCTTTAAAAAAAAAAGGAACTTTTACGTGAATATTTCCCTCCAAAACCGTTTCCCGAAAGTTTAATTTTACAGTATTTTCCTCTAAAACCATGTCAATATTTTGCAAGAGATCTGTTCATAAAGGCCTAAAAATTCTGTGCCTTCCAATCGTACCCTCGCCACCGATTGCTGATGGCAGTCAGGGACAAGCAAAGCGATCCTTCGGGAAGATCCTTGTCATCGTTGGCCCCATGTTCCACGGCAAGACCTCCGTCCTCCTCCGCTGGGTCCAGACCGAAAGAAAGGTCTTCATCGCCGAACCTTTCATCTTTCTTTTTCCTCTCCGCCTTTCTCCTTTTTTCACCTCGCGTGCCATGCCTTCGAGAAATTTTCTGACTAAAAAGTTTGCATTCTAACGACGTGTGCACAGGAAAGTGTTGATAGTCAAGTAGAACAAGGGCAACAGGTACGCGTTCGATTCCGTGGTGACATACAACGGTGTTAAACCCCGCCGCAACATTCTGCGGTGGGGGAGATGATTGGAGGCGAGGCGTATGAAAATGTGAGCAGTGAAGGAATACGCAAATGTGGAATCTGTTGCTAGCTTTATTATTATTAGAGGAGAATTTTGTAAGTCTTCTTTTTTTTGTAAGTCCATTTGGATTTTTTCGTATATGGATCTTGAATTGTTTGTCCGTTTGAGGCCTGATTTTGAAGGTGTTTGTGATTGTGCTACTTCTCTTGAAAACAATACAGTGATGTGACACCCTTTTTAGAATTTAGATGGACGTAAATCCACAGTTTAACATATATTAGACATATCACAGATTAAACGGGCATTAGGTCAGGTAGTTCAGTGCTATCCTTATGTGGTTTTGTCATTTATAGAAATTACGTAGGCAGGTGAGGTCTTTGTTGTGAATCGTGCATCTGAAATATGGCAAGGATGCACTTGTTAGAATTTCAAGGATAATAATTTATCTGATATTATTTGATCTAGTATCAACAATCAACTGAAAACAATGTAAAGAAAATGTACGATCATGGATTTTGGCAGAGTGAGATTGACTCCTTTCCTTGAAGAAGAATGCATGCTTTCAAGCACAAGCAATTTTTAGTTTCTTTGAAGGATATTTTGTTGCGATCTCCAAAAGTATGAGCTCAAGCCTCTGGAGAAATTTAAGCAAAAAATCAGAAATTAAGACGAAGCATAAGGACAAAGATGATTGTATTGCTCACTTGCCCTCTTGTTCTCCAAAAATACATACTTATATAGTATAAATCAAGATGCATAAATTTAATGTCATGAATTGTCCCATTTAAATTCATAATTATCTTATTTATTATTAAAAATTATCGTTAAAAATATTACTGAATTAATGAAATGTATAGTTATTCCATCAGTACTCATCCATAGTTGTCCACATATTTTCAGTTTCTTTACATTTTTTACAAAGTCTTGTGAACAATCTTGTAAATAAATAACAAATGGGTGTGAACTGATTCACTACTGCAATTGTTGGGTATCAACTTGTTTTAATTTTGATTTATTAGAAACGCAATTAGTTAAATAATACATACTGAATGGCCAATGCTTGCTGTTGCAGGTGGATGCTGTGATAGGAATTGATGAAGCCCAATTTTTTGAAGATCTTTGTGATTTTTTCCAGAACACAGCTAACCATGATGAGATGACAATTATCGTTGCAGGACTAGATGGAGACTATGAGGTACTAACTACTAACATCCCCAGTTTTCCGTTCAGCCTGTTCAGGCTTTTGTTCCTGTAAACTGTCCCAGGGCTGACGAATGCCATACACTTTTGGTCCATGGAATTCTTTCTCTTCTGTCCATTGCATTGGCTATTAATCATGTGATAGCCTTTGATTTTTTATTTCTTTCTACTTCAGTTTATCAAATTTTTATTCATAGGATTATACAAATGGTCCTTTTAAGTTTACGTCTATTTATCTTGGTTATAAATGAAACAATTAAGATAAGTTAAAGAAAAATATTCTGATATAGTTATTTACTGATAGCATAATTTTAATCGATGAAGTCAATAATTATTTTTAAATTATAATTATGGAGAAATACTATAAAGTTCAAAAGATTTAAGGTGAGTAGGTCAAAAAACAAATATATAAAATATAAGTTTAACGAAAATAGAAATAATGTTGAATGAATATATCTATATCGTTATAAGATTCATAAAAGTAAGATTTCTAAACATTTAATATATTAATAAATAGTAATAATGAAATTATAGAAGATGTTATTCATGGAATCAAAGTAAGATGGATGAAGTGAAAAAATATTTCTGAAGTACGTATTATATGATAGAATCTTTGGAATTAAAGGAATAATTCTACGAAATTGTTGTTTAGACTTTATGTCTCAAAATGTTAGACCATAAAATGTGATTATATACAAAAAGTTAGTAATATTTACGTATGGGGTTGAGGAAGTGTTGTCACCCTAGGCTTGAAATGGGGTTGTCCTAGGCTGAAAGATGACGACCAAGTAGAAAGTTTTGAAACTAGAGGAAGGGGAATTGAGCTTCTTTGTATAATTATTATGTATAAACCAGAGTGTTTGCAACTGCTTGCTTTCAGCCTCTATCGATAGTGGCAACTTAATGAGCACTATGTCCGGAAAAACGGATTGAATTTAGAAATGATGCTTAAAGTTTCAGGGGAAGCACAAGAATCAGGTGTGGCTTCATGAAAATGGATAGGATTAATTTTGCGAGGAAGGAAATGGGCCTCATTTTAGGACGTTTAAGGTGAGAAACATATTGATATAAGAAATATTAATATATGTTATTGTTTGAAAATCAAATATCTCTATTATTTTATGATCATATTTAATGCGAAAGAGTCTTTTTGTATTGTATTTAATGAAATTTTGATTTTTCTCATCATTCTAGGGGAATCTACATTAACGATTAATCTAAGTCCCTTGAAGGATCGATCACTATTCTTAGTCCTTTGAATGATTGAAACTCCAGCTCGAAGGTTTGATAGACGTACAATATAATATAACAGTATTAACTAACTATTGTGATGGATGTTTCTATGTACAGCGTGAATGAAAACCATCTGATGAGATGTAATAAAAGAAATGGTACTAACTTGAGGAGGTTTTGCCTGCTTGATGTACTCTAAAATGCACAATGAAGATCTAATCCCAAAGCACTTCCACTCGATAAACCAAATAAACGAGGTAGACAAATTGAAAGTTGGAATGAGAGAGAGAGAGAGAGAAGATTTTAAGAATGATAGGCGAAGTATTTAGTATTTACATGTATAATAAAATGCCGCGTCTTGGAGAATCTTAATGGTGGTATCATGCAAGTCATGGTTTTGGATATGTTTGCAACATTTCCTTTTTTGATTGAAATGGAAAGTTTAATTGATTAATTAAAAACCTTACATTGATTGATTAAGTCAATTGCATGATTTACGGTGATTGATGATAATAATGTAAAAGTCGTTTCGATCAAACTTATTACAAGAGTGAAATGAGGAGAGTTAGAAATGTAGAATCGATGGTCCCATAATAACGGAAGATTTATTCATAACAAATGCTAGAAGCCAATGTGGAAAGCCCAAACTGAAGATTTCATATCAGTTGCCAATTGAATTCCTATTTACGGAATAATAGTGTTGGGTAATTATATTGAGAGGTAGTGATAACATAGGTCATAATAGATTTAGTTATAATTAACTATAGTAAGGAGTTGATTATGTAGGATGTTAAGATATAATAGGTCTAACAATTGGTTACTTGTGGTAGAAGTTGTAAGTGGTAAAAGTTAGATTGAGTTTAAATCATATTTAAAATGATGAAATAAGTTACACTCAAATAACCTGAGTATTTATAAAGAGATCTTAAATTCTTATTATTAATTTAAATTTTTGGTATAGTAGTAATATTTAATCTAACAAATTCCTAATAATACATTAAAAGTTTACTTTTTATTTACAATCTATATTGATTGATAAAACATTTTTTAATATATGTATATATATATATTTAAAAGTATTACTTTAAGATAATTTTAAGGTATCAAGGAAGATATTATTTTAGTAGTTAAAAAATATATTGATAAATGCATGTTTTAAAAAAGCGGTTATATATAACGCCGAAGAATGGATTGTATGCATTCGGCAGCCTCTAGCTCGGTCGATCCCCTTTGCCATCGTCGTCACACGATGCGCGGAAGTCGAGCACCGGATGATCCCCAAAACCCAGGCATCGACTGGGACCAGGCGTTCCTCAGCTTCATCGAAATCATCTCCTGCGGTACCGATTCGTTCAAGCTGCGCGCCGTCGCCAGACTCGCCGTCCTCTGCGACCGCGCCCCGGACCGCATACTGATCCCTACCGTCCGTGTCCTTGTCGATCTCCTGGAGTATCCCTGCCCCAAGCTCCAGCAAGCCGCTGTCTTTTCCCTCCGCCGTATCGCCCGGCGGGACCACGGCTCACTCTGCCCGCTGATAGGACAGGTAGGCGCCTTGCCTGCTCTCGTAAGAATTTTGCGGGGCGGCTGTGGGGAGGCACATCTGAGGGTTGTGGTCGGATGCCTTAGGGACGTGGTCGCGTGCGACAAGTCCTATCAAATGAGCCTCGCAAGAAGCGGTGGGTTGAGTGCGGTTCTCGATGCATTGCCAGCATCGACAGGCGTTATGCGGAGGGATTTGCTCGATCTCGTAAGTATGCTGGGGACGTTGAAGGAGGTGAGGCATAGGATTGTTGGCCTTGGTGGCTTGCCGTACCTTGTGGAGGCTGTGGGTTGCGGTCGCATGGCAACGAGGGTGCGTGCTGCACATGCCGTGGGGTTTTTGGGGAGTACCAGGAGGAACAAGCATAGGCTTGTGAGTGCTGGTGTTGTGCCTGCACTTGTTGGGTTGTTGAGGGCTGGAGATATGCAGACTAAACTGACTGCGTCAAATTCACTTGGGATTATCTCCTCAAACATTGGTTTTCTGCGTTTGGTGGCAGATTCTGGCGCAATTCCTTTGTACGCAGAGTTGCTTGAAGGCCCAGACCCTCTTGGAAGAGAGATTGCCGAGGATGTATTTAGTCTACTAGCGGTTATTGAAGAAAATGCGGTTTCTATTTTGAGGCATTTGGTTCATATTCTTCGAGAAGGTAACGATGATGGTAAGGGTGCCGCTGCAGATGTTATTTGGGATCTTGCTAGTTACAGGTATTCATCCTCCATCATAAAGGATTCGGGAGTAATTCAGATTTTGATTGAGATATTGAGAGACAGGCAGGGAGATGCTAGAGAAAGAGTTTCTGGTGCCATCACCCAGCTCAGTTACGATGACACTTACAGGACCTCATTGGCAGATGCAGGTGCTATTCCCATCCTCATTGGCCTGATAAATGATGATTCAGATGAGTTGAGGGAGAATGCTGCAGAAGCTCTCATCAATTTTTCAGTAGACCCATTATATCAGGAGAGAGTGACAGAAGTACTTGATGAACCTGTATTTTGTGCTGTTAAAGATAGACTTTACCATTCCCATGCCTCTAGTGGATATGGAAATAGTTCTTTGACGCAAATGGCTGATGAGTTGATTTCAGACGCAGATCTTGAATAAAACTCAGATGGTATGTTGCCACTGTGCGCCTATTATGTATATTGTATACCATCTTTATTTTTGTGTCCTCATGTTCTAGTCCTGCACTTCGATCTGGCTCCACACTTCCTCCCACAATGGAATGCCACATCGCCTGGGGTGGCCATTGGGAAGACCGTTGCCTCCCTATGGCGATGATAAGTCCAGAGGGTGGTGTACCAGCCCTCTCATCCTCATTCTGCAGTGTTGAACCACCCGTCAAGGTTCTCCTTAAATAGAGAATTCTTGGTGGAAATTTAGGAAAAGGGTGGAATCATGCTACCCGTTCGAAGCTCCTCTTGGCTTCATTTATAGCTAGATGATTCAGTTGGTTACAGACACACATAATGACCCATGCCACGTAGGCTCACATTCACATGCATATTGTGACAGCTTAACTACTGAAAACATGATAAAATGAAAAATCCATGTTATTCGTCCTCCCTTACTATTGACATCATCCCTGATGTTTTGTGCTCATGTGATTCCACCAGCCTCTCTGATTGCAGTACTTGACCTACCCACACTAGAAATTTGCACTGCAATCTGGAAAAATCCTCCCATGTTACCTCCTCTCACCCAGAACCTTCCCATTGCGCGAGGCAACGAGCCAATTTATTTCAGCTCTGTCATGGTGTCATACCATGCAGTGATCTAGTAGAGATTGGGGGCCTGTTATCATTTGGGCCTACCTGCCAATTTGGAGGTATTGTCGTAGTGATGGTTACTGGTCTGACTTTGTGTTTAAGCAAAGAGACGTGAGATGTGGGATGAATTTGGGCTGTCAATGGTAGATCAAGTTTGTAGGCCATCATGCCAATTTTGTGAAGAACCTGAATTGGGTTGAAATAGCAGGTATCTAGCTTTTGGTAGGAGCATGCGGATTGTCAATAGGGGTGGAGCTTCAAGAAGACCCAATGACCTATGCCCTCACACTCCACACGTTTCTGATATGCAAATTGCTTCATACTCCCCTAGGCTCTTGCAAGTTTGGGTTTAAGATGGGTGAGCATAATGTCTTACATGGTCCTCCATGGTTGCTACTCATTGTTCTTGGGATGAAAGGGAGGAACGTGGGAGAAGGTTGTTTGTAGATAGCTTCAAATGGAAACATAGCAATCACTGTTTGAAAGGAAGAGTTGTAGCAAAACTCCACCAATGGTAACCTTGACAACCACTCCTTCGGCTATTCACAATAGTAGCATTGTAAGTACATTTCTAAACCCTGATTAATGGCCTCCAATTTCCCATCCATTTGCAGGTGGTACACAAAGCTCATATTTAGGGTGGACTTAGCTTGATAGAAGAATTCAACCTAAAATTTTCTTTGGTAAGTTGGATACTATCAAATGGATAGAGTGTAGGAAGCCATAGAGCTTGACTACATCTTTGAGGAACTTGACAACAACACCTTCCATTGTGTACGGGTGTGACAACACAATGAAATGCCCATACTTGGAGAGATTAATCTGAAGTTATTTGAGATATGAGTACATGAGTAATATGCTTGTAGCGTACACCTGGCTGATTGATCATTTACTACTAGAATTAATTGGCTTTTCATTGGTTTGATGTTGAAAATTAAAATTCTCAGCTTGGAATATTTTGCCATCAATATGTCAATGATTGAGCCATTTACCTTTCAAAGCAACTGGCGACAATTACTTACAATATTAGGCTTCTACTTAGTTAAGTAATTCGATGCTGAGATTGGTTTCAAGTGGAGTATGTAAAAGTATGCTTCTTTGTGTTTTTTCTTGATGATTTAATTACTGTAAAATTCTATTGTATTAATTCTTCATTTCTATCCATGCCATTCCCTATCAAGTATGAACTTTTCATTTAACAAGACAAGGCTATGTTTTTTTAGCTTTTCATTTGGTCCACACAGAAATAGCTGCCTTTGTTTACTTGCTAGGAGTAGGAAATGTCTTGCAGAACTCTTTCATATCTAAAACTAAAAGGCAAATACTCATGTAACATCTACAAATTGATGAAATTTACATTTTTTGCATCATATATGGAAAATCGGAAAATTGTATTAGATTCTTGTCTCTAGAAAACCAAAGATTTGAAACAACGAAAGAAATAGACAATGAACACTGATGTTCATAATGATATATCCATTTGTGAATTACATGATGAAGTTGTATAGTGGGTCTCTTTTTGGAAATCTGGATCTCATTGAAAACCATTCAGGTGGGGGGGACGGGGGGGGGGGGGG
>JAMKPZ010009591.1:0-13329 GCA_024699675.1 Amphibolis antarctica | reverse complement strand
GGCTGAGGGCCTTCCGGCCGACGAACGGTAAGATCGTCAAGATGCAGCTGCATCCCACACACCCGTGGATGGTTACCGCCGACGAGTCCGACAACGTGTTGGTGTGGAATTGGGAGCACCGCCAGGTGATGCCCCCCCCACCTTTTGTTTTAGAGCCATTGCCTGTCGACGGTGACGGATTTTGATGGAGGTTTCGGTTTCGGCAGGTGATTTACGAGCTGAAGGGGGGAGGTGTGGACCATAGGCGGGTAATGGGAGCGAAACTCGAAAAGCTCGCTGAAGGAGATACTGGTATGTGCACTGGCTTTTCATTGCGCATCTGATTTTCTGGTTGATTTTTAGTTTCTATGTGGCCATGTGTATGCATTTTTTTCTTTACTGAATTGCTGGGTGTGGTGTGGTGATCCTTCCCCAATTTGTCGTGTTCGTCCACCAATTCCCGGAGTTCCCGGCGAATGGTGGAGCGTCGAACGGCCGGTGGGGCCGCTCGGCGTTTCGTGATCTCCCGATGTTGAGGAAGACTCGTACACTCCTATGATAACACCACCGCGGAGAGGCTTCCTAACCAAGGTTGGAGTGGGAGTTGGTCGCCAACAACACGGATTTGGTTCTGATTGAGACTCGGTGGAAAACTATGTGGAAGAAAGATCAAATCTGTGGGGCTAGTCAAATATAGTGTTTGGAGGAGGTGAAATCTGTGAAAAAAAATGTTAATTTGATTTCATGATTTATCATGAGAATTATACAGTATGTAATTCACCATTGCATCATTTTGTTCATTGCAGTATGTAGTGGGATGATGCATAGGAGAATGCTATATGTAGTGTATATTTAGTAGAGATGTCCTTGGGACAAGGAAAATGAGAGGATCAAATGCGTTTGCATAAGATTTTGTGTGTTCTTTGGAGTTCAGTTATTTTTGAACCAGGGACAGTGTAATTATTTTGTATGCATTTTTGTGATTTTTATGGTTGTTTAGCTTTTCTTGCATTTTCATTTTTGAATGTAAAGTATATAAACTTTATCTTACTCATGTTTTTTGTTGGAATGGTCTTACATTGATTAAAATAGGGATTAAACTTAAGTTTATATGGTGATAGACCTTTTCATTCATTGTCAATTAGTTTTGAGATGAAATTTCAAGATGGTATCAAAATAGGTCTACACAAATCCACTTATAGACATTTGTAGAAATAAAAATAAAAATTTACAAGTGAGAATAGGAGTTGGAATAATCTCACATTGGTTAAAATAGGGACTAAATCTAGACTTATATGTAATAAAACCTTTTAGTGTCGATTGATTTTGAGATGAAATTTCAATAGTTTCTTTTATAGGTGTGTTAGACTTTTGTTTATTTACTCATTCATCGTGAAATCAAAAGGCAATTTATTTCCCATTCCTTGTATGTAAATTTTGAGCATGAGACTTGACACGATGCTAAGGGTTTTTTCATTGTGATATAAAGATAGATGGTTTGAATCTTGGGAAATAATCTCTCCATTTATTGGAACTTTGGATGTAAGTCAACATATAGTTTGACTCTCTTAGATTTCCGTGTTGATGGGAGTCTCATGCACAAGAATTGGCCTTGTTTGATATATAAATTTTACCATATTGTTTGATTCAAATGATATTCTTAAAATTTAAAGGAAAAATTCTATAAAATGTCCTAGTAACATTCATATTTTTGTATACTTGAAAATGAAATTGCATATAACATGGATAATGTGCTTATGTTGCAAAAATCTGATGAAAAATTGTAAATGTCATTTATTTTATATTTTTTTTCTGATTTTACTTAAAATTTCATTTTTCAAGGATTTATAAGTGAACTGTATTAGATCTTTATTAAAATTTTCTAGTTTTATATGGTTCTACTAAAACATTGTGTGTGTGTATGTGTGTTGGTATTTTCCCAGATTTTGATTGAATTTTCATATTTTCAAAGATTCGTAAATGAAATTAAATGATTGTATAACATATGTGTAACATAAAAATTGTAGTCATATATTTAACATATTTTCATTTTTTTTGTATTTTTTATGCTTTTATTTTAATTTTTGTATTTCAAAAAATTCATACATGAAATTGGATAGATATTGTCTGGATCTTGCATATGTGTTATAAAAACATTTGATAAAAGTGTTTTATTTTTATATTATTCTTTATTTTATCTGGATTTTCTTATATTCTTCAATTTTCCTGATTTTCTTTGTTTTATAAGCTTATTTGTTTGCATATTGTCTCTTTCCAATAATATACCATATATTATGTACTTTTTTTACAGTCATTGTTTAAATTTGATGTTTATTCCAATGATTGTATATAAAATTTTAATTATGATAATTCCCTTGACATTCAGCCCAAGCAGTTTTTTTATATCTATTATATCTTATCCTGACGTTTCAAGCTGAAATTCGATCATTTTTGATGGTCTCTATGTTTTTACTGTGTTTCTATGGATTTCTCAAGTGATTCCCAAATTGCTTTTTTCCTAGGGGACTGAGTTTTGATACAATACCCAAAATATGTTGTTTTGTTGTAGCAATATCAGAATGGTGTAGAAGAGAGAAGCACCGATAAATGATGATTTTACAAGGTAGTTCCTAAAGTGGATTTCACTTGTTTTCTTGGAAGAAAAAGTGAAACACTTGGTTGTGCTATGTATAATCAGGAGGGAATTGGTGAAGTCTCTTTTTTGGAGATGCAGTGTTATTGTCATACAATAATAAGCATCTAGTTGCAAATATGAATCAAATAAGTTATTTGTAAAGTCATTGTCTCTACTCATATAGCTGAATCAACTTCCAAAGATGCTGTACAATGGAAAAAGGACAAGTGGTTGAATAAAATTGTTGGTGTTCTGACACAATGGCGATTCAGATATTTTTTGTTTGGCAATAGAAATCTATTAGTTCCTTGTATTGGTTAATAAAGGGGTGACTAATGCTTTTTCTTTATAAAGATAACTTTTCTGTTGATCTGGCGTTGTTAATCAATAAAGATGTTGACTGAGGCTTATTCTTTGACACAATGGTTAATCTAGCGTTGTTATCCATTTGATTAAATTAGGAGCACAGATTGGATTTTGCATGCTTATTTGGATGAGGCTAAGTTGCTAACCATTAAACCATTAAAATATAGTCCTTCCGTCGTAGATTTTTTTATAAATTTTCTATGCTTAGTTAATCAATATTACATGCAGATATTAGAGGAAAACCTACAGAGGCAATACGTGGAGGAGGGTAAGGAAACCAATTTTTGTTTTTGCTTTCCTTGCTGTTACTTCACCCTAAAATTGGAATACATGGTTTCTCAAGTGTGAAGCAGATCAACTTTTATGATGACGATGTGCGTTTTTGGCAACATTGGCGTAACCGCTCAGCAGCTGCTGAGGCTCCATCTGCTGCTTATAACAACTCTGTTTTTAATGCTCCTGCTCCAACAACAAGAGGAAGACATTTTCTAGTAGTTTGCTGTGAAAACAAAGTCATTTTTTTAGATCTAGTCACAATGCGTGGACGTGATGTGCCAAAGCAAGAGCTTGACAATAGATATCTTCTGTGGTAAATTTTCCACTTCATTATCTTAGGAAGATTGCTTGTATGTAAGATACAGACATTTAAGGGCAGTATTCACTGCTATCCATATGTTAAAATCATGCAACTGTTGTAGTAATGCAGTGACAATTTTTTGTTTTCTGCAAAAATAAGTACTACAGTCACTAGCTCTCGTTGTAACAGATTGATATGGTACTTATGACGTAAAAAATAGATACTCGCAATATGTCCTGTTTAGATATTAGATGTTTGTCCTGGTCCTCTGAAACTTGAACCAGTAGCATAATGTTTTCAGACAAATGATAAAGTGTCAATTTCTTATGAAATAATCACAAAGAGGTGTTGTATAGGGAGTTCTAGTTTTTCGTAAATAATAGACTAATAGATTGCCTGATTCCTTTATTGCAGAATTCATCTAAATCCACCATGTATGAAGAGTAATCACACATGCCTTTTGTCCAAATTACATTGGTTTACATATCAACTCATATACAAATAGATAAATGTCAAAATATTCACCACACTTCATTAGTGATGTTTACATGATCCAGATCAAATGTGTTTGTGGTATAGCTAAGCAATCAACATTGCAGTTCAATGATTCTAGATTGCAACAATGGTGATCATCTTGTCCAAATTCTGTTATTTTAGAAGATTTGTTCCTTGTGCATATTATTGTCCCTTCCTGCACACAACCAAGACATGTTCCATTCTATTTATTACTAGATCATATCATTATACTTGTAAAACTTCTTTGTGTTGTAGTATGGAGTTCCTTTCCAGATCTTCAGCTGGTGATGTTCCTCTTGTTGCTTTTGGTGGATCTGATGGTGTAGTAAGAATTTTGTCCATGATAACTTGGAAGGTCTGCAGATTGCCATTTTAATATTTAACTGTCCTTTTCTCTTGTCAAGTTTTAATATTGAAATAAGATTGTTGTTTCAGTTGGTTCGTAGGTATACTGGTGGTCATAAAGGGTCTGTAACCTGCTTGATGACATTCATGGCATCTTCTGGTGAGGTAAAACTGACGTAGCTTCATTGTGTTTTCATGAGCCAAGTTTTTGAAATGCTGCAGTTAAGTGATTAGTATCCTCAGAGAAGATGCCATCATTTTTTTTAGATTATGGATCTGTGAGGCTGAGCTTTTGCTCTCTTTTTTCCTGGTCTCTCGATTTTTAAATTATTTTATGCATATCTGATATTAGTGCTGGCAACCACCTGTATTAACTGTATTTGATAATTATCATCTAAGTTTTCTTACTTCAATAATCATGGATTTTTGTGCAAGTGCTTAAAATTACTTTATTTGGTTAACTAGAAAATTCACCAAATGAAATTTTTTTATCAACGCACATCATTATCATATAAATGGTGGAAGAGGAGAAAGGAAATTCGTGTTGAAATACTGATATAATACGCGATGGCATGAATTGATGAACTTAGATGATTCTTGTTTCTTTTGCAATCAAAAGAATTCTATAATGTCTACTTCCTGCCTTTCTTTTCCCATGTTTCTCCTTTACAAATTAGTTAATTTTGGTCACACTTTTATGCATTACTTCTCATGCCATTGAGCCTTGAAGCAATTTTTATGTTTCTTGCCTTTTCAGGCACTTTTAGTTTCTGGTGGAAGTGATGGTTTACTGGTGTTGTGGAGTGCAGACCATGCTCAGGATTCACGTGATCTTGTGCCAAAGTTGAGTCTGAAGGTTGCAGCTTCATAAATGTTTTGACATATAATTCAATGTGATATATGCAGGAACCAGGAATAAACTTTGATGTGAAAATTTTCTAGATTTTTTCTTTATTTTTTCAGAAAATAAAAATTCAAACATTAAATTTTAATATTTTTTCACATTATGCACATATCCTTTATTTTCACAAATATCAATTATTGTTTTGTGTGGTTATGCACTCATTAATAGACCTTGACAATGCATGTTGTGGAATGTCAGCTTAATCAAAAAGTCAAATGTTTTTTCAAATATTTCTGTTTTAGGCACATGATGGTGGAGTTGTCGCTGTCGAGCTTTCTAGACTAATGGGAAGTGCTCCACAATTTATTACAATTGGTGCAGATAAAACACTGGCAATCTGGGATACTATGACATTTAAGGTTGCCTTTCTTAAAGGTCTCTCTTGTTGTAATTGACACTTCAGCTTCTCTTATACTTGTGTCTTATCTATTTTATTAGGAATTGAGACGGATCAAGCCTGTTTCAAAAATGCCTTGCCATAGTGTGGCATCTTGGTGTCATCCTCGAGCTCCCAACCTTGACATTCTCACTTGTGTTAAGGATTCTCATATCTGGTCTGTGATTATTCGTGGATACACCATTGATTTCTCTTGTTGCAATGCCTGTATTTCTTATTTTCAATTTTTTGAAATATTCACCTTTCGAAGTTATGCATGTTGGCACTGGTCTTTTGCAGGGCAATCGAACACCCAACCTATTCAGCATTAACTAGACCATTGTGTGAACTGTCATCACTTGTTCCTCCCCAAGTTCTTGCACCTAATAAGAAACTGAGGGTAAGTTGTGCTTCTTGATCTGGAACTGTATAATTTCAAGCAGATCAATGAATCGTATGGACAACCCCACACATTGATGGATTTGATTGAATGGTTTTAGCCTGCTGCTCTAAGTTACCTGCTTTTAGTATTCCATCCAAATGATTTTGCAACATGAGTAACTCGTAGGAAAGTTGACATCATGAATGGAAATATCGTTATATATATAAGCGTAATCTCTATTTTTCTTCTCTAATGTGGGGTTATTCTAACAGTTTGCATGCATTATTAAGATTATACATTTTTTTTAAACCAAGTGGATGTGTATTGAATTGGGTCTATTTAGATCTTTTAGGCTTTGATACCATTTTAAAAGAAAGAAGAATAATGATGGGTCATTCTTTAAAACTAGTGGAGAAGATTTCATGTGTAGTGGGTGGGCATTTGTAAACGTCCATGTGTTCTAATAGCGCTATTTAATGAATCCAATGACCTCAAATTTGTTTTGATAGGAAGTCTCAGAGGGTGCATGATATAGTTGGTGATTCTTAGCTAGGTGATTGTGGCCGTGGACCTGATTGGAAACTTTTGTCTAGTTGTTTCTATATGTAGATTATGGGTTTGGTTTTTTTCCTCTTTGCATTTTCTAGTTATATTTTTTCTCTTCTTTTCATTTTATAGTTTTTGTTGGAATTTTTGTAAAATGAGTAAATACCTAATTCAATATCCTTCCTGATGTTCTATGATTTGATTAAATTCCATCTTATTCATAAAAAGCTACTGTCAATGGATAAAATACCATGAAAATTAAAAAGAATGCATGCGTTTTTCACTGTTTGATGATAAATTGTTCAAATGTTTAATGTCAAAGTTTCCTAGGTATCAAAGTTAATGCAATTTTGGTGCTGCAATTGTATATTAGTCATATGGTATATTACAAAAATTATTTCTAGAAGGTTTTACAAATTTGATAAATGTTTCTCTTATCCTATTTAGGTCTACTGTATGGTTACACATCCTTTACAGCCATATCTTGTTGCTACCGGTACCAATATTGGTGTCATTCTAAGTGAGTTTGATTCAAGAGCACTTCCTGCTGTTGCTCCTCTACCAACACCAGCAGGAAGCAAGGAACATTCTGCAGTATATATTGTTGAAAGGGAACTGAAGCTTCTGACTTTTCAGCTGTCCAATGCAGTGAATCAGTCATCTGGAGCTACAGGCTCCATAACAGGAGCTGGGAGATCCAGAGGAGAGTCAGTAGAATCATTGCATGTTAAGCAGACTAAGAAGCACATTAGTACACCTGCTCCACATGACTCATACTCGATCCTTTCAGTAAGCAGTTCTGGAAAGTAAGCAACCATTCTTGTTTCAATCAATTTTGATCAATACCTGTATTTCTCACTGTATTCATTTGATATTTCAAGTCAATGGGAATGGGTAAATCTCATAATCAATCATGCCAGAGCAAGTTTTGGAGTTATAAGTGGACAATTCTGCAGTGTAAAAATAGAGAAAACTTTTCATGCAAATTGTTGTGTATGTGGAGCACATGGGATGACAGTCTCCAAACATGATGCTCCATCTTAGAAATTTTCTCTGAAGGTATTGGGTAGACATGTGGTGTAACATTTTGGTGGGGAGTTGATCTTGGAATACTATCTAGAAATTGAGGTGCATCTTTTTTAGAGAATACTGCTTGTTCTCTTATCATCTACAATATAGAATATGGGGGATGAACTCCTGAGAAAAATGGCAACTCTTCCACCAATATTGGCAAGACATTTTTCAAGAGCCTGGAGGTTGAACATGTGAGGATTTTCTGCATATTGCATCTATCTTGATTTTTAGCTATTTTTTTATTCACAGAGCCACACTACAAGCATAGGTGTGCAGGAAGTTTGGAGATGTGCTGTTGACAGAGCATAAAAGCAAATATTTAGAGATATATGAAGTTAAGATGAAGTAATTAGGAAGAAGTACATGAGTGGCACTGGCACCTTATGTGAGAGGATTGGCCAATACATGAACTTCGTCAAATGGCCCATTACCTTAGACTAGCATATATTTTCAAGAATGGGATTGAATTTTTTGTTTCATGATTATTTTCTTCATCATGGCTCTTTGTATCTTATACTTACCAATGATGATATAATGCAGCTGAATTGTAGTTTTTTTGTCTACTAGATTCTTTGTATGTTGAGTTCTATCTTTTATCTTTTGCTGGATTCTATATTTATCCCCAAAATATTTGTTGAATCATCTCATAAGTTTCTTAGTCAGTGATTAACTAACATTCAATTGATCACTGCAGGTATGTTGCCATTGTGTGGCCTGACATTCCTTCTTTCTCAGTGTATAAAGTCAATGATTGGTCAGTTGTTGATTCAGGAACTGGAAGGCTTTTTGCCTGGGACACGTGCAGTGATAGATATGCCTTGTTGGAAATTGCACCCACACCAAAAATGCCATTGGTAAGTAAAGGTGGTTCATCAAGAAAGGCAAAGGAAGCAGCTGCTGCTGCAGCTCAAGCTGCGGCAGCTGCTGCCAGTGCAGCCTCTTCAGCTACTGTTCAAGTGCGAATCTTACTAGATGAGGGAACTCCACATGTTTTAAGAAGGTCCATTGATGGTCGTAATGAACCGGTATGAGTTTCACTTTTTTTAGTTATTGAAATATCTATTTTTATGATAATCAATAAGAAAGAAATATATTATTGAAATTTCTATTATTGCAAAATTTCCATATTATTCTAGAAACGGTCTCTTCATTTATGTGAGTAAGGCTGTTTACAAAATTACAATTGGATCCTCTTTGGGGATCTCGTGTATTGGGTTTGCCTTTTTTTGCCAGTCTGGGACATTTTGTTTCACAATTGATGTATTATGGTATTTCCTTTTTCTTCCTGACCCACATAAACATTGAGTAGAAAGAACCATCCAAGATACTAAAATTCTGAAGTTATGCTTTATTTTTCTTTGTCTTGCTGATAGGTTGTTGGTTTGCATGGTGGTGCACTTCTTGGTGTTGCTTATAAAACATCAAGGAGGGTTAGCCCAACTGCTGCAACAGCAATTTCCGCTATTCAATCCATGCCATTATCAGGTTTTGGTAGCACTGGTACTCTTTCTTCTTTTGCTGCAAATGAGGATATGAAGATTTCAGCTGAATCACCTCCTCAGAACTTTCAGCTATACAGGTCTGATAATCTACAAGTTGCATTACTTTAAAACTTTGTTCTTGAATTTCATTTTTTTGTAATCATGGAATGATTTGTTCCAGATGAAATGCAAAACCTATTATTTTATGCAACAACCTATTATATTATGCTAAACCCTGCTTCTGTAATTATGGGAATAAATCTTTTTACTGATAAGTGCTTTTCAGTTTTCACTACCATTAAGCACCAATCTTAATTTGATTAATACTTGAAATACGCAGCTGGGAAACCTATCAGCCTGTCAGTGGTCTTCTTGCTCAACCAGAGTGGGCTGCATGGGATCGAACTGTTGAGTACTGTGCCTTTGCTTATCACCAATACATTGTGATCTCATCTTTACGTCCACAGTATCGGTACCTTGGAGATGTGTCCATTTCATGTGCCACCAGTGCCGTTTGGCATCGCAGACAATTATTTGTTGCTACACCAACTACTGTTGAGTAAGTTTCTGTTAGAGTTTCATGTTTGTCTCTTTGTTGCATGATTTCAGTTGTTGGAGGCCAGTGTAGGTTCAAAAACAAAGGCTCTGTCTATACACAAACATTGGGATGATGATGAATGCCATACAATAAATCTTGCCAAAAAATATGGAACCATTCTCTTTTCAAAAATTGGCAGCTTCTCAAAACTTCAGTCTCCTTAACCAACAATATATGTAAATCCTTATAAAATGGAACAATGCTTGGAAGACTGGAAATGTTTTCGAAACATCCTATAATTTTCTCCAAATTGATTGGTTCAAATCTTTTAGTTGGAAGGATGATAAACATATTAGACTTTCTTAGAACACATCAGTAAACTATTTGTGCTTATGGTAAGGATTGTACACCATTTGAGTTTCCTCAAATGACATCAATGTTTTTCTTAAAGGACAAGTTACATCAATGTTGGCATGCTCTAGGAGAAAATATTTGTATGGATTGAGATGAAATACCAATGAAGTCATAAACCATGATGTAGATGTGTAGTGCACTGATTCAATTACATTTGGGTAGTAGGAGATTCTGATTTACAGATTTCATTCTCTTGAAATAAATGATAAGTTTTTATGTTAGTATTTTTCTCAAGTTGCTTCTCATGTTTTGGACTCTTGATGCATGTGGAGATAGATGTGTCTTCGTTGATGCTGGAATAGCACCTATTGATTTGGAAACAATAAGGAAAAAGCAAGAAATAAAGACTAAAGAGGCACAATCTAGGGCTGTTGCTGAACATGGAGAATTGGCTCTTATTAGTGTTGAGAATCCAAAAGATGTTGATAATGAAAGGATCACGTTAAGGCCTCCTATGCTCCAGGTAAAATTCACACTTAACCCAGTATCAATAACAATGTTAATAAATGTTGATCCTACTCTGTAGGGATTGTCAGTAAGGGTATTTTTTCTCCATTAGTATTCATGGTCATAATACCTAAATTGGTATTTTCAGATATCATAATTTTTATCTACAAATTTTTCTTAATGATCTTGCAAATTTGAATGGTCAGTACTAATTTGTATTTTCTTTGGAAAGCTTCAAATATTTTATAGCATTGTTTAGTTGAACCTTGAAAATGCTGCTTCCATCAGTAGATAAGGAATTGAACTAGCACAATGAGATATTAAGGACGGTTTTCAATGTACATTCGTGGCCACTGAATTGAAGAGTGAGAAGACTACACAATCTTTTGAGCATGGTTGGTGTATGTGGTGTTCGTCCATGAGTTTCTCCACTCATGTCTCAATTGGAAAAGATCTTTTTCCCTTTTTAATCTTATATACTTGCATTTCCATGAATCCTTTTAGGTGGTTCGCCTGGCCTCATTTCAACATTCTCCTTCTATACCCCCATTTATATCCTTGCCAAAACAGTCAAAAATGGAGGGGGATGATGCAGTTCTGCATAGAGAGCAAGAAGAAAGAAAAGTAAATGAGGTAGCGGTTGCTGGAGGAGGTGTGTCTGTGGCTGTGACTCGTTTTCCTCCAGAACAAAAACGCCCTGTGGGACCCCTTGTTGTGGTGGGTGTCAGAGATGGAGTTCTTTGGCTTATTGACAGGTATGGCACATAGCTACAACTTGAACGAATTATTTGTAGAACTATCAGCATTTTTCAACAAATAGATGGCATAATTATAGGGCTGCTGGTGGGCTGTTTGTGCCATGGAAACCAAAATGGAAAATGTAATTATAAGGGAAAACCAAAGGAAAATGAAATCACTAGACGTTATTTTTCCTTAACTTTAACAAAGATATTTACAATGGATAGAAATACTTAGAAGAAAATGATTCAAGTGGTCAACTTCATGTAGTGAGATTATGGTTTCGATTGTTATTATTGTTATAATTTACATATAGTGTTTGTATTTGTGTGGAAACCAAAGGAAAGTATTTTCCCTTCAAATTCCACCCTGTTAGAAGGGAAAACTTTTAAAGCTTGTGATAGAAATCAAAGGAATTTTTTTTTCTAGTGTAAAATGGGCACAAACATCCTATTTTTTAGCACACTTTATGGCCAAATGGAAAATATTTTCCTTTCCATTGGTTATTGTTTGTTTCCAACTGCACAACTCTCCGTTCCCTTTCCCGGTATATCATTGTAAAACAATTTTTGTTGATAAAATATATTTTTTCTGCCTCACCAATCAAGAAGGATGTGTTTGGAAAATTCACTCCAATTGAATGAAAATTTTATTGTTCCAAAACTAAGCGGCAGCATTCCCAACTTCAAAATTTTTGAATCAATAAACAAAAAAATTGATATAACTTTTTGACTAAGCATGAGGAGTTATTCTGCCACTAGTGACCGTGCCAGTTTTGCTTCTGTAAAGTAAAAGCATAAAGCAATTCGAATGTTTAACAAACAATTTATTGTGTTTTTGCCAAAACAAGAAAAATATATTATCCCCATTAACCTCCAAATTAGCATTTCACTATTAAAGTTTCCTGCATGACTATTCTCTACTGCAAGGTACATGTGTGCTCATGCACTATCCTTAAGCCATCCTGGTATTCGTTGCCGGTGTCTATGTGCCCATGGAGATGCTGTTAGTGCAGTGAAATGGTATGTTCTTTATCAAATGGCAGATGGCTGTATGTTTCTAGATATGCTTTTAAACGGCAGTAAAGACTTGCAACTATATTTCCCAGGGCAAGTAGGCTTGGCAGGGAGCACCATGATGAGTTGGCACAATTCATGCTTGGAATGGGATATGCAACAGAAGCACTTCATTTGCCTGGAATATCCAAGAGGTCTGAAATAGTGGAAATTTAGCTTCATACACTTGAAGTAACATATAATAAATCTTTATCTTTTATTTTTTCTTTTCCATCTAGAGCTGATATTTTACTGTGTAGCTTCCATCTTATAAAGATTTTATCCACACTTTTAGGTTGGAATTTGACTTGGCCATGCAAAGCAGTGATTTAAAAAGGGCCCTCCAGTGTCTGTTGACAATGAGTAACAGCCAGGATATGGCTCAGGAAAATGCTGGGACGGATATAACTGAAATATTGAGCTTAACAGCTATTAAACAGGAAAATCTTGTCGATGCTATTCAGGGAATTGTCAAGTTTGCACGGGAATTTATGGATCTGATTGATGCTGCAGATGCAACTGGACAAGCCGATATTGCTCGTGAGGCTCTTAAGAGATTAGCTGCAGCAGGCTCTATGAAGGGTGCACTACATGGTCAAATATTGAGAGGAGTGGCACTACGCCTTGCTAATCATGGCGAACTATCTAGACTATCTGTATGTGCTTATGCTTTTCATAATTTATGGTATAGTTGTACTCATGGTTCCTTTCATATATGCTTTCATGATATAGATCCAAATATATAGATCAAACTTGAAATTTTCTGAATATAGATACCTATTATGCTTATTTAGCCAAATTTGGATCAGAATACTGATATTGATTTCTAATATTTCGTAGATTCAAGTACGGATTTGAATATTATTAATATTTTTTATTATACGTGTAGGTCTTCGGGTTTTTTATTCCCATATGATTTCCAAAAGTGTAGTTTGTGGGATCTGAATCCTTGACAT
>JAMKPZ010009588.1:0-13861 GCA_024699675.1 Amphibolis antarctica | reverse complement strand
TCGTCGTTCTTTACCTCTCTCTCTGTTCCCCTCACCTCCCTTCTCCGCCTCCCCGGTTCGTCGTTCTTCACCTCTCTCTCTGTTCCCCTCACCTCCCTTCTCCGCCTCCCCGGTTCGTCGTTCTTTACCTCTCTCTCTGTTCCCCTCACCTCCCTTCTCCGCCTCCCCGGTTCGTCGTTCTTCACCTCTCTCTCTGTTCCCCTCACCTCCCTTCTCCGCCTCCCCGGTTCGTCGTTCTTTACCTCTCTCTCTGTTCCCCTCACCTCCCTTCTCCGCCTCCCCGGTTCGTCGTTCTTCACCTCTCTCTCTGTTCCCCTCACCTCCCTTCTCCGCCTCCCCGGTTCGTCGTTCTTTACCTCTCTCTCTGTTCCCCTCACCTCCCTTCTCCGCCTCCCCGGTTCGTCGTTCTTCACCTCTCTCTCTGTTCCCCTCACCTCCCTTCTCCGCCTCCCCGGTTCGTCGTTCTTTACCTCTCTCTCTGTTCCCCTCACCTCCCTTCTCCGCCTCCCCGGTTCGTCGTTCTTCATCTCTCTCTCTGTTCCCCTCACCTCCATTCTCCGCCTCCCCGGTTCGTCGTTCTTCACCTCTCTCTCTGTTCGCCTCACCTCCCTTCTCCGCCTCCCCGGTTCGTTCTTACTTGCTGCACCTTTCATTCCTCCCCTGCTTCTACGAGCTGTTTTTTCTTCCGGCACTTGTTATTGAAAGATAACGAATCCTGTTGTGATTGGCGATCGAGTTTTAAATTCACAGATTAACGTCACTCTGATGATGATGCTCCGATCCAATGATGATGATGATACCCTTTTTTATCGTTATCGATGATATATTTAATTTATGTGCATGATCCTAGCTAGCTTTTTTATTTTTTATTTTTTCCCTAGCTAGCTACATGCGACTTGTGGTGATGAGTATTTGTGCAATTCATTTTGTCGAACTTGTATCTGAATTTCCGTTCTAACCGACCTATTTTCCTTTTTTGTTTATTATGGGTTGGATTCTCAAGTAAATATTGTGTGTAGACAGACTAATAGTATTTATCTAAGTAATTTTTTTTAAAGTCAACAATTGTGATAAAATCATCTATTTTCCTTTGAATTTCTGAACATGCACAAACACTCGTAGCTTAGCTTCTTTTGAATTCTTGGAAGTTGGTCCATGAGAGATCACTTTCCAATTCCTTTCAATTTTTGTCAATTTCCTTTGACTCAGAATTCACTTTCTCACAAATTTTTTGGGCACAAACAGGCCCATAATGACGAGTGGATTCAACCTTGAGGATTATGCTGGCCAGCATCTGGTTGGTAACCCAGAGATCAGTTTGGGTCAGGATGGGCATGTAGTAGTCATACCACACAACTTTTCTGACTCAATTGACTTTACTGCTGCTCCTTTGAGCACCGGTGGTGGGGAGGATGCTTTGGACTTATCGGAGTTCAAGTCTGACATGCTCTTGAATTACATAAACAACATGCTCATGGAAGAGGATATGGATGATAAGATCTATGTTGATCAGGGTGATTCTGCCCTACATGCTGCCGAGAAATTATTTTCTGATGTGCTGAACGAATGGAAGCTGCCTTCTCCAGATCAGCCACCCCTTTACAGTGATAGTTTGGAAAGCCCTGATGATAGTGGAGAAGCTCATTTAAGTAATTCCAAAGAAACAAATGATGGCAGTGCAACTACGGACGATAATAACTTCCATGATTTTGGCGAGAGCTCATCGGTTCAAGTGGATATTGTTCCCAGTGACCACACTTCTCAATCCTTATTCAATTCATTAGGCGTAAATCATGATATGTCTTGGTTGGGAGAGCAAGATTTAGGCTCAGAAAGGATTCAAGACTTGTTTATTGAGAACCTACATGTCTGGCAGTTCAACAAAGGACTGCAGGAAGCAAATAAGTTTCTTCCTGACAGCAATAAATTGGTCATCAACGTGGAGTCCAGTGGGCCTTTTCCCCTACAAAATGAGGGAACTAAAATTGTGGAAGTTAAGGAAGAGGAAGAATTTTTTTCCCGTGATGGACCAAGGGTTCGAAAGCATGGATATAATGAGGATTTTCATTCAGAAGATGGGAGAGGCACCAAGCAGTCAGCTGTTTACTTTGAAAGTACCATCCCTCCAGAAGATTTTGATAAGGCGCTGCTCTGTGGGGGGACTGAGAAATGCCATGAGGAAATTGAAAAGCTTAGAGAAGCCTTGGAGCATGAAAGAAAGAAGGGCACAGACAATGGTGTTAGAAAAGGTTCAAGTGATGGAAAGGCTAAGGGTAGGAAACAGACAAAGAAGGAAGTAGTTGATCTAAGAACACTCCTTATCCATTGTGCTCAATCTGTTGCAATTGGTGACCGCAGGAGTGCAGTTGAATTGTTAAAGCAGATCAGGCAACACTCTTCTCCTGAAGGTGATGGATCACAAAGGCTTGCTCATTGCTTTGCCAATGGGCTTGAAGCTCGCCTTGCTGGAACTGGGAGTTATGTATATCATTCTTTCATGCAAACACGGACTACTGCTGCAAGTGTATTGAAAGCTTACCAACTTTATATGGCTGCATGCCCTTTCAAAAAGATCTCATTCTATTTGTCAAACAAGACGATATTGAATATGTCTCAAAAAACAACCAGGCTTCACATAATTGACATTGGTATTGACTTTGGATTCCAGTGGCCATGCTTCTTGCAACAACTTGCAGCTATGCGTGGTGGTGCCATCAAGGTTATACTAACTGGTGTTGCTGAACCACTCCCTGGATTCCGTCCAACCCAGAGAATTGATGAAACTGGTCATCGTCTGGAAGAATATGCTAAGAGGTTTAAGATTGATTTTGAATTCAAGTCAATTGCATCAAAATTTGAAAACATTCAAGTCGAGGATATGAAAATTCGCGAGGATGAGGTGGTGGTTGTCAACTGCTTGTTTGGATTCAGATGTTTGGCTGATGATACTGTTATGGTGGACAGTCCCAGGGACATAATTCTTAGCAAGATAAGGAAGATGAATCCAGATGTCTTTATCCATGCAATGGGGAATGGTTCTTATAGTTCTCCTTTCTTTGTCACACGCTTCCGGGAAGCCCTGTTTCACTTCTCTGCTCTGTTTGATATGTTCGATTGCACCATTCCCCGTGTCACCGGAGAGAGATCATGCTTTGAAACAGTAATTTGTGGGCGAGAGGCTTTGAATGTGATTGCTTGTGAAGGCTCTGAACGTGTGTACAGACCAGAGACCTACAAGCAATGGCAAGTGAGGAAGCAACGGGCCGGGTTTACGCAACTTCCATTAAATCAAGATATTGTTAAATATGTGAAGAACAAAATTAGATGCTCGTACAACAAGGAATTCATCGTAGCCGATGATAACAAATGGCTTCTGCAAGGATGGAAGGGGCGGATTTTATATGCCGTGTCCACATGGAGGCCCACCGTTTGAACCTTCTGGCTGGAAAACCAAGACCCTTCTGCCACACACCATCTCAAAGTTCAGAGGTACATCGCTTTGTAATCTGAATATCCTTTGCGTTTCTTTAAGATTTTAATCTTGGGTTCTTACAAAACCATGCAGGACTTTTCAATTGCAGTTGATTTCAAATACACGAGAAAGGATCGGTGGAATTTTGAGCGTTGCCTCGGAAGTGGACCCTAATGTTTTATGGCAGAATGTTTTGTAGTAGGTGTCCGTGTGTTTTAGTAGTTGTCTGTGTATGGTATGATGACTGTGAAGGTTGTGCAGCGCAAACTCTCATATTATTCTGATATTTTCTTGTTTATGGTACACTTGGTAGATGAGGCTAAATTATGTTCAATGTTGCCACTACACCCGGATCTTTATGATACAAAAACTAGAATGGATGGCAGAAAAATGGATGGCAACTGATTGATTTCAAGCAATGTGGAGGCCGACCAGATTGGATGATGGCACTCCAAATGGGTATTCAGCTAATTTGTTAAATCATGTTTGTTAATTGCCTTCCAGTTTATAAGAATCCGGAGGATTAAAAGTTTTTTATTTTTCAAAACATAACAAACATTTATTTTATTTAATGCTTTATAAATAAAGCTACGAAGAGTTCAAATTTTGCTACCCAGATACCTCTTAATAAATGGACTCCTATTTTTCCACCATTATATAAAAGTATAGGCTATCCGAATTTTCTTTATTTTGAAAAATAGCCTATTTTTGTTGCGTGCATTTACAATACTTTTTTATTAATATTTAAAACGGTAAAAATATATCAAATTTTATTTTGATATATTATTTTGGTGATTAAGATTTTATCTAAGAATAAGATCTATATAATTTTTATTATATAAAATCAATTTATAATATTTTTATCGTAAGGTGTCGATCTTCTTGTAAACATATTTGATTGCATCATGAGCTCGGCACTTTTTTCGTACGCAATCACATCGGACCGTGTGTGAGTAGTTTTAAGATATACAATAAAATATATAAGTTATGATAGAAAATAATAATATTAATTTTAATTTTATAAATAATAAAAATTATAAAAATTATTTAATAAATACACTTTGAAACGTTGTAAAAAATGTAATCGTAGCGTTGAAATGTAAGAATAAATACAGTCTAGCATTTGTTTTGTTGGTTAGATTAAATTTTATGATTTTTTAGAAATTATGATAATATTTTAAAAAAAATTATGATAAATAATAAATAAAATAGATACAAAATAATGAATACGATAATAATTTTTTTTAGAATGGTTAATAATAAATAATATAAAAATATATAATAATAAAAAATTATACAGTAATAAATGGGTTTTTTTCTCTCTCTGCTCGATATAATTAATACCGGCCCACCGATTACGTGGGTGGCACGTTGAATAACGTACGGTGTATTTATGGGTATTTTTTTAACTTTAAAAATTAAAAGAAGGTAAAATTGTATTGGATTTTTTAAATAAAGTTAAAATTATATAATAATTTAAATAATAAAAATTTATACGTATATAATAACAAAAAAAACTTCGAATAATAAAAAAGTTAAAAACTTGTTATACCGTGACTTATAAGATAAAATTTGCATATAAAGACAGTAATACGTAATCGCTGGGGAGGTGATGGTGCGACTCTTCCCTCCGCCGTCTCTTCCGCATCCGGTGGTGATGGTGCGGAAGAAGAAGTCCGCGGTCGTGGGTGGCAGCAGCTGATGCGCGTACGCATCTAATGCTCTCTCATCTGATTTTGACATTTTTCGCATTGATTTCGGCTTGTTTGCTTCCTGAAACCTTGAAATTTTCTGATTTCGAACTGATCGGTGACGTTTATTACTCCCTTGCCGAAGGAAAACTGATCGAACCACCCGTGGTTCATGAAACCTAATTAATCGGAACTTCAGAAGCAACCGCAATCCTAGTTAAGGTATTCGAGTAATAATTAGTTCGAATTTAAGGTTTTCAATCTACAACCGCCGCCTCCAAAAAAATTTGCAGATCATCTCGCCGTTCGTTTCAGTTCCAGTGAGAGCAACTGTTGGGACCTAAACGAACGGCGAATTAAGTTCGAAGAGGAAAATCCATTGTTTATCGAACAGCATGCCATCGTTTTTCATCTTCCGTCTTTCCCTGCGCTTCCGGATTTCCACTCCGCTCTTCTCGGCGATCTAGAAGCCCGTGTTCGCGACTTCGATTTCGTTCTGCGCCTGTAGCGACCGGGGGCAGAGGATTTCGAATGGTTGGCCGTCTTCCCTCGAAGAGAGCAACAGATTCTGTTTAGTTTTCGTCCGCCATCTTATTTCTTCCACTCGGTTGGTGTTTCCGCCCGTTTCTTCTTCTACACTTGTCTGTTGCTTAACTGCTGTGTTCCATGTTAGTTTAATTAGTAGGATTTTTGGTTTCACTTTTTTTATTGCATTGTACTGCTATAAATAATACATGCGGCATCTCAAGTTGCCCATCGATTTGTGCCAACTGTTATTTGCGTAGATCCTCATCTACCGAAAGCCCTCCGAAGGTTCACCTCCTACGAGGACCACCACCGGCGCTCGTCTTCCCTCCATCCAAAGGTCTCTTAGGATCGGTATCTACTTCTACCTTTCCCATCGTTGCTTGTAAATAATAAGCTTCCGATTTCGTTGCAGTAATCGAATAAATTTATTACTTCTCTTTTACACACTATTTTTGAATTTCATTTTAAATTTTACGTGTAAGATTACTTAGTAAATGAGGAACACTGCATTAATGACTAAAATTACACATCAATAAAACAACTTCTACACGAATTATGAAATTCAATAAACAAATTGTGTGGTAAATCTTTAGTTCTGACCTGAAAGATCATTTTATATATATTTTGTCAATCTCATAGATTGTAATAATTTCAAAGAAAAAATTGGTTGGTTAGTTACCAATTTTTTTGATGTATAAATATCTTCTTTTGATAAAACCATGGTCATTGTTTCAGGTTAATATTCAAGAATGAGACGAAGGTTGAATAATCACACACCTCCAAATGCTGAGATTCAATCATCGACCACTAATGAGAATGAAACATGCTCTAAGGAATTTGACGAAATCATTCCTCCACAAAGGTCAACGTTGCTGTGGTACACCATTTTCATTCTCTTCCTCAGTGGATTTTGGGTGGTTTATCATTTCCAGTTTGAACGATTGCCTGTGTCACGTAATGCTGCCGAGGTGGGTAAACGAGGGTTCTCAGAAGACTTGGCAATGGAGCATGTGAAAGCCTTGACAAAATTAGGTCCTCATAATGTTGCATCTAATGCTCTTGATATTGCGATACAGGTACAAGTGTTCTTTAATACCGCAAATTGAATTACTTGTGTCGCATTGTAAATAAAAAAAACATATATATTTTCAAACTTTACCCTATTATTTGTATTGTAAATGATATAAATTATAACACCATTTGATTATATTTTTATTCTTATTGGTCTGTCTTTTGGAGAATATTATTTTTTTAATTTTTTTAATTTTTAACATCAATATATGGTATCCTGGACAGCAAGTGAATTGATTTATATATCATTTTCTCCTCGTATCAAAGACTACCCTGTTACTAACAAAGTTCCGATATCAACATCATTTTGTGGTGGTAGTGTCCATCAGATCCAAGACCTGTAGGCTGTAGGACTTTGAAATGAATGGGTTGTCAAATGTTGAAAACATGTGGACATGTCAGTTCAGTGATGAAATTATGAAGACTGAGGTAATAGTGGGTTGCAAGGCTACTGCTCTACTATTGTCTTAGGCTCAGTGATTCCTTGTAATCTTAAACGGTGTATTAGAATTTCATAATATCAGAAACGTTCAACAGTGCTATTTCATCACTACAGCAACATTAATGTTTCAGAATTGGTTTTTAATGTACTTTTTTGCAGTATGTATTGGATGCATCTGAATTCATTAAGAAAACAGCACACTGGGAGGTTGATGTTCAAGTGGATCTCTTTCATGTCAAATCTGGTGCTAACATTCTGTCTGGTGGAATGTTTGAGGGGAAAACACTTATTTATGCAGATCTCAACCATGTAGTTTTGAGAATTGTTCCAAAATACCTACCCGAGGCAAAGGAAAATGTGATTTTGGTTTCTTCTCATATCGACACTGTATTCTCTACGTAAGTCTTCTCTTTACTGAAATGATTTTTCTGTATTCTCATGTGGATGTTGAGATTTTTGCTTAGATATTTCATTTTGATTGAGAAAAATGTGGCATCATCATCTCTTATGCTTTTTCACATTTTTACAGAAATCTTTCTGTTCATGTTTTTTCTTAAAAAACAAATTATGTGAGCTTCCATATTGTATCATTCTCTTTAAAGAACAAAATTGCATCTTGCATTATGACCTACTTGTACATCAAGTTCTATGCTAGGCATTGGGTGGGTCTGGTTGTTCTCATTATTTTACCCTACATCCATTTCTTGGTGACTTGAATACCATTTCTTGTCAATAAATGCATGGGATATGTATTGGTTGGGTGTGTGAGAGTTGTTTGTTGACTTTACTCTCTCATGCCATACATTTGGTTGGATTTGTCTGACACACACTTGATAAGATGACTGTAGATTGGTGGAAACACATTAAAATTTTTTACTTTTATCCAAAAAATATTCTAAGTTAGTATTGTAGTATTGTTTTGTAAACATGGTGTTGTCATGTAGTGCTGTGTTATAAATAAACAGTAGTTTTTCATTTAGTATCTTAAATTTATTTAATACTTTCATGCTTTTCAAGATGAATATGTTGAAGCTTTACCTTATCTCATGCCCGGTAAATTGTGTTAAGTGCTATTGCTGAGTTTATGGTCACCTAGTAAACAATCAGAATTCTGGATTTTATTATATCTATGATATATGATGTTTCTTCAGAGACATTTGATTAAAGTGGTTGACCAATTCCATTATTACAGTGGTATATGATATATGATGTTTCTTTGGAGACATTTGATATATGATGTTTCTTCCAAGACTTATCTTAGATTACTGTTGTCATCTTCCCATAGATAGAGGTTCTCAATTGTTGTCTTTACATGGTTGAAGGTTCTCTACTATTGTTGCTTATACATAGTTGGAGGTTCTTTATTATTGTTGTCTTTATATGATTGGAAGTTCTCTACTGCTGTTGTCTCCTTAAGGAGGTTCACTACTATTGTTTGTTGTTGTTACTTTGTTTTTTATATTCCTTTATATATTTGTTATTTTTAATTATACGTGTTGAGTTGTGATCAAGACTATTGCGAGTTAGATGTTCTAGCTTAAGGGAGAGTGTGAGAATAAATGATGTATTAGGGTTATATGGATAGTGTGAGTTTAGTTTTACATTGATTAAAATTATTTTATATCTTCTGCATAGCTTCTATATATAGAGGTTTTGTTTGCTTGTGGATAATATACAGTTTCCATTCTATTTCTTGTGTTCCAACAATATTCAATGAGTACATTTTTCCTTTCTAAAACTCATCAGTCACATTAGGTTTCTAGGTATGCTATTGTAACCTTTTCTAAATTAATGAAAACTATACGGAGCTCCTTTTTCTTAACTCTAAATTTTTTTCAGTTATTCAAGTAAATGTATAATTTCCATTGTTGACCTATCATACATAGAGTCCGTTTATGCATTTAGAAATAAAGAAAAATGAAATGACGAGAATTTCAGAATAGATGAGAAATGAAAATGAAGAGATTTGACAGAAAATTGCAAAATGAGAGTTGTTTGTGCACGTATGGGAATTGAGAGAAATTTCAAATTTTGGATATTTGTTAGGTATTTGTGTACCATAGGAAAGTTTAATATTAAAACTTTTTAAATTTTGAAATAATGAAAGTTATTAAAAATTTAATTTTTTAATAATGAAAATTTAACTTTTATAAAAACATATAAAAAAGATTCATTAGTCTCATCAATATGAAAAAATGCTTCATCATAATATTATTTTATTTTTATTTTAACAAGATTTAATAACAATAATAATAATTTCCTTATTATTTTTTATTTTATTTTTTTATATTTTCCTTTTTTTCTTTTTCCCGTCATCTTCGTCACCGAAAACCCTATCCTAACGATGGGTGGCGATGACGTGAGTGCGGCGGTGCTCAGAAGAGGTGAGGTAGCGATGATGGTCGCATGTGCGGACACTTGGGGAGGTGAGGCTAGAGGGAGAATGAGCGGCAAGACTCGCATGGGGAGTGTATGTAGGCGAGGACGAGGTAGATGCACGGTGGCAACAACGTTGTCGGAGAGGAGAAGGGCGGCAACGCTGTCGTAGAGGTTGTCGCTTGTCTCGCCTGTTGGTGGAATCTCGTCATGGAGATTCACTAATGAGGTCATCACTGGTGGAAGCTTGTCGATGTCTCACTCACATCATTGGTCGAGGGCTTTTTCCTAGAGATTTGTGAGGGGGGAGGGTGGGAAAGGTTTGGTCGGGAAATGAGAAGTATTTTGATAGGTTTGGAAATCATGGGAATTTTTCCTAGAGATTTCTTTAATGTACAAACAACCTTTAAACATTGGTCAATGGGAATTGACATTCCCATGAATTCTTTTCCCAGGAATTCCAAATGCACAAACACCCACATAAACTCAAATTGATTTTCTGGTTTATATTATAGTGGTTTAATATATTCAATAATAATGGACATTGCTTCTTTTCCTCCCAACATGATATTTAAATGCTAAGTAGTGTTGCGTGAATGATATTTAGGGAAGGTGCCGGTGATTGTAGCTCTTGCGTTGCAGTTATGCTAGAGCTTGCTCGAGGGATTTCTCAGTGGGCTCATGGATTTAAAAATGGTATCATATTCTTATTCAATACTGGTGAAGAGGAAGGCCTCAATGGTGCTCATAGCTTCATAACACAGGTGTTTATACCATGATTAACTATTTGCTAAATTTATGTGATGATTTGGTTTCATTGGATTTACCATTTATAAAATTATTTTTGCTCTATGTGATATTTCATGTAGTATGGCCCATGAGCACCCACTCCAGATTTTTATGTAGTAATCGGATATTAAAAAGAGTACGAAGAAACTTTGAAGACCATCAACAAAGAAAAATTGTTCCATGAATAAGTTTAACATTGATGTCATAGTTTGTAATTAAATATTTTCTTTTGAAGGATATAAGGAAAATGAATTTTCATGTTTTATTTAACTTTATACATGATTCAATGATTGCCATTCTCAATGCAAATTTGTCCATATGTGTGGTTTATCTAAATTATGGTTTGGAATGCTCTAGAAGTAGGGCTTGACTAGAAATGCACAGTATCTATGTGTTTGATTCATATCCACTTGTTTAGGCACTCCTAAACCATGGAACATGTATTTCCACACATTAGAGAGCCATAATATGTCCAGTAGTATGATGATTAAGCTCTCCAACTCTTAATTGTTATTTGTAAATTCAAGAGGATAGGATGTTAAGATTAGAGTTGTGCCATTCTTAGTAAGTGCAGAAGAAATAGAGTTTTAGGGATGGCTTTGTGCCATTATTAGATGCTATCAACTCCAGCCATTTTGACCACAAAAATAATCATTCTTTTTGGTGTGGAGTGGGAGAGTTAAAAATGCAAAACGGAACATGGAATAATAGAAGGTGAAAGTGGCAAACAAGGGAAGAGATGTAGAAAATGACCAAGCTTGTCGATTTGGACCTTACTAATGACCACTCATAACTATAAATCATTTTCATTGTTGGTAAAAGATACAATTTGGAAAGACAAACACAAAAAGATAAGAGTGATAATGAGGTCAGATACACAAGAGGTGTAAAAAAATCAGTCTATCAAATTTGTAACTTATTAAATGGGTGTGGGTAGGAAGTATGTCCTTTTCTGCTTCTAATTGCCCTTATTAGTGAACTTCATTACCTGTTTTGGTGTATCTAAAGAAAACTACAATCATGTTATTTACAAAATCTGTTTAAATTTTGATGGTATGTTATTGAGGTCATGGGTTTGAATCCTAGAAAATAATCTCTACTTGAGGAGGTAAGTCTAAATTCAATCGGATCCTTTTAGATTCTCTATTGGTGGTTGGTGGGAATCTTGTGCATTGAGTTTATACTTTTTAAAGGATATATTCTTTATTTTGGTTTTGATGATGAACCCCATTTTCTACTAATATACTTAAACACCTCTTTTGATTTCAATGAAATGCTTGGCCATGTCTATATCATGTTGTATATTTACAATGCTATCAGATATTTACAGCTTAACATCAATGATACATTCTGTTTTGCTTAAACAGCATCCCTGGAGACACAGTGTGCGCTTTTTTATTGATCTGGAGGCTATGGGAATTGGAGGGAAATCTAGCATATTTCAGGTTTCAGTCTGTTCTCTTGTATTTTTTTCACTACTTCACTTTCTCTTTATTCATTCAGTGATAGTTTTTACTTCATTTTTATTTTGTAACTTTGAAATATTCTTTTCCATTGTTTTTGTCATTTCTATTGGCTAAACTTTTCATTCCCATTGGATGTACCAATTTACTTATGACAGTGTGGTTCAACTCCATGGGCTATTGAAACTTTCGCTAGACTGGCCAAGTATCCATCTGCCCAGGTTGTTTCACAGGTTAGAAGACCTTGCTCTCCCCTTTTATGGCAGTAGTTCACACATTCCTTTACTGTATTTGCTGTCTGTTGCCATTACTCATGTTTCACATGGGGATGGATATTGAAATGTTCATCCATTTAATATTCACGATACCTGCTCAAGCTATTCATGTCATCTGCTTCTGCAAAGTTGCAACAATATCAGATGAAAATTTGTTTGATTTTAAGTTGGGACATGATTCGTTTTTGTTTGAAATCAAGAACAGTTTTTTGGAATTTTCTTTTTGTACATTGTTCTTTTGCACTTGTTAAGAAATAAAAGAAAGGAAGAAATTAGATTGATTCAATAACAAAGATAAAACCTCTTTATAAAGAGACTACAAGACACACAAAGTAAGTTTAACTAATGTGGGACTAAACCCACACACACACAACTCCTAATATGTCATTTACTCTAATACTCCCATCAAGTTAGAGTATCCAACTTGTTACAAGTTTAAAAGACATAAAAACAGCATGTTTAAAAACTTAAAACTTAAACACTCCTATTTTTCCTTTCTTAAAAAAAACACACCTATAAGTTTAACCAATGTGGGACTCCCCCTTTCTTTCCTTTTTTTTCAAAGAGAAAACCCCTCTCTCTCTCTCTCTCTCACTCTCTCTCTCTCTCTCTCTATCTATCTATCTTATGCTCATTGCATGTGTCATCTCCTTTTTCTTTTGTCCATCCTCCTCCATTAATTGTCATTTGCAACTCTAATGAGTTCAACAAACGGAGAGGAGTGAAAAGCAACTATGGAAAAAAGAGATCAACAAGAGAATCACTTGGGAGACCAATAAGGGTTGAAGAAAAACCACCTTCACCAAGCACGGAACAAATCAAGAAAGAAGATTGTGGGAGCTACGTAACAAGGGAAGATCCACTTGGAAAAGGTTGCCTATACGATCAAAGTAGTAGGAGAGGTTGTTTATGTGAGATAAGGTAGTAGGATAGGTCCCTTGTGCTTGACAGGCGAAAAGAGTTGCTAGTAGACCATGGCATTAGAGAGAGTTGCCTACATAAGGCATGTTCATGGAGAGAGAGGTCATAGAGAAATGCTGTGATAGAGAGGCTCGTCTAGTGGAGGTGCACGGCGAAAGATGCTAGTGGTGGTGGTGATGAGAGAGAGTGGTGTGAGAAACCCTAGATCATTCCTGGTGGATCTCTACCACGTTGAAGCTCGTAAATGGTGGCACATAGAATAGATAGTGTTGTCGTCCAAAAAAGGAGAGAGGTGATGGAAAACCACATATCTCAAGCACTATTGTCATCAAGAGGATCATGTCTGACTCACAATAGGGAGGCAAAGGAGGAGAGGTGACAGAATGCTTGACGGGGCTTCTAGAAGAAGATGAAATTGAAACTCAGAAAAGAGAGAGAGATAACAAATGAGTGGTTGGGAGGAGGGGTTCCTCCTCCCTACTTTGGATTTCTCTTAATCTTGAACTCTCAAAATTTAACATTTTATATCATGTGTTATGTGTGGTAACCAAAGAAGCACAGCGGAATCAAACGGAAGAGTGAGCGATGAGAAAGGGAAGAGGGGAGGATCGCCAAACAAAACACACAAACAAAGTGCACACCGGATTTTACGTGGCTCACCCTAACTTAGGGCTAGTCCACGGATGGAGAGGGAGAGGGTTTTCTTCTGTGGAGGCTAGGGTTACAAACTCACAACTCATGCCCTTTGGAAAATCCTAGCCAAGCTTATATAGTGCTTGGGTTTTCCAAAGGACCAAAATGCCCCTTATACTAATTACATTATTAGTATCATT